>JAJEKV010000052.1:1978076-2233796 GCA_021234155.1 Isoetes taiwanensis
AGTTACGTATTGCTAAAACCCCTGCCGGATCTGCCGTGGCCCAAGCTGGCGGCCCGAAGTCATGGCCACTGCATACGGGCCCGTGTGGACTCACACTTGGTTGGTGAGCTACCTCGTGACTACACCAACCCATCCCGAAGGCCCAAACACACCAACAATCGGCTGACCCTACTGCAGCGTAGCCTCCGGGAAGAATTATGAAGCTGGGGCCACTCACATGAAGAGGCCCTTTTGTAGGGAGAGACATTCCATGAAGAGGGAGGCCCGGCTATGCTCAGCTTGATCCGGCTAAAGCGGGCTGCTACTGTGTAATCCGCTTACCGAATCCTTTGGAGCCGTGATTCAGCGAGGGTTGAGGCCAACACAGCACGCCCCTGCACTCCGGCTGTGAGGTGGAGAAATATAATATCTTGACAAGTGCGCAGTGCTTGTGCTGTAAAAAACTATTTGACCAGCGAATTGGAGGATCGCGAAGATGCGATGATAGCTTCCTAATTTGCTACACCTGATGCATGCAATGTGCCAGGAGCTGCGATAAGGAGGGGGCGTAGACACTATGTTACAGCGCGTGGCCGGACGGTGATGTGAACCGGGGTGGGGAGCAGAGACACTGTAACTCCCGTCTTGATTCAAAGCGAGGTTGAGGAGGCTAAGGCTGGCGGTACGAAGGCTGTGCCTCCCTCTCGCCGAGTTGCGGAGGGGCCGCCAATCGGTGAGGCCAAGGAGTCCAGTCGCCGGAAGCTAGCCGTGCGTAATCGAGCGCCTTCGTGAGTAAGGATTTAGCACTTAGACGGAGCTGGCAGAGCTTCGCCGGGCGCTGCTGCTCATGGAAGGCAAGGGCCTCGCAAAGCGAGGCATATGAGTGCAACTCTGCCATTGCACGCTGGAGATGGCAAGACACATAATGTCTCAAGTAGCCCTGCATTCGGAGAATAAAAACCAAAGAAGAACACACCAACTTCGCTAACCACCAACCCATGTATGCCAACTCGCAACACCGCGAACATATCGCATCACGCCGCCGCCACCACCCAAAGCGCCACATGCTTATGCCTCACCCACCTCAACCACTGTGCGGCCCTCGCCAACTCAGAATGTAGACGCAGGAGCTGCAATGTGGTGAAAAGTGAGGGTTCTATGCAGGAGCTCTGAGAACATCTCTACTCCACCCACACGTATCTTGGACTGGATGATGTCTCAAAGACCGTGACCATTGGAAAGGCGGAATGCCATGGAATTGGGCCAGCCTGATCGCCTCCCGGTGGTCATCTTCATGCTGAGAGCGTACAGAGCGGTGGCCATCCCGCTGTGGCCGGAAGTTGAAGGGGACGGCCCAGACGCTGATCGACTTGACCCCAAGACAAGAAGAGACCCAAGGCATGAGCTGGCGCCAAAGTCGGACTCACGAGACATGGAGGGCACAATGGGTCTGTGGAAGATGCGGGAATTCAGCACCAAACAGGATGCAGCATCTTACCGAGTCCTCTCCGAGGGGCCCCAGA
This sequence comes from Isoetes taiwanensis, assembly GCA_021234155.1. Lineage (NCBI taxonomy): Eukaryota > Viridiplantae > Streptophyta > Lycopodiopsida > Isoetales > Isoetaceae > Isoetes > Isoetes taiwanensis. Next base: position 1,979,579 of record JAJEKV010000052.1, read on the forward strand.
CAGCATCCACATCTCCCGCCTCCCCGACCACTCACTACCACCGAGCTCATGGCGGCGCATGCCACTAAATAGGGATCAGCCCCGCCGCGAGATCCCGGAATTGCCGCGGGCTTTCCTGTATGTATGTGGAGGCCTCACCTGCTGCCATGGACATGGACCTTCTCGTGAAATATGGGAATATGTGTCGGTCACAAGCACTCCATTTGGTTGTGATACCGCCGCTACTCCGCTTCTTCAATGAGTGCACCGAAACGAGGACACGGAGGAATTGCGTGTTAATACTGCATAACCTTTGGCCTTAATTCCAGCTTCCCTGCAAGGCAGAGGTGCACACAGAGGCTCGGCATGAAAGTAATCATGGCGCCTTTGTGGCGCGTTATATTCTGTAATATGCCAGAGCAACTTTTAACACACGTGATTCTGATGTGGACAAAAGGTGGAGCCTTATGTCGATTTATGATGACACAACAAGATGCATAGCTTGGGCAAGGTCATGTTTCGGAGATTTCAATGCGCACAGGCGTAGGGTAGATCCCAAATTCACTCTAGCCGAGGATGTTGCAACGACCTCATAGAGATGGTTTGCCAAGGGCGCGATGATGTACCAAAGATACTGTGATGGTCACTGGCCGTCAAGCAAGATTTTGACCTCGGCTATTTGTAATAAATGGCACGCAGTTGGCCGCCCTCCACCCGCCTCACCAGGTAGACAGTGGAGAACCAGGGGCGGCACCAGTGGTGGTGGACATGCAAGAAGCAGACGAAAGTAAATGCCTACACTTGATCACTCGCCTAATGGGTTTCCGGACAGTGGTCGACGAGGTGCAGGACCACCATCAAATTCTTTGTTCTTGCGTATAGATTACAGCCAACTGAAAACCCATTGTCCAACACCCCATGTACCACTTGAAGCAGGCCCGGACGATCGAAAGTACGCCTTATGCGAGATGCTTGAGCATGAGCCGAGTGCCTTCGCATTCCCCACACTTCACCGAAGAGACGCCCAAATTAACCAAATTTCTTCAGGGTAGGGATGATACAGGCCGACGACCAGTTGTGGGTCAGAATCACTTTAATCATCGCCCGGCGACGAATGCCTGAGTCAAACGTATGTGGCTCCGCCAAGTGCCGACTCCCACCACCGCCCGCAGCCGCCCGCTGACACCGCCCTTCTCAAGACCAAGAAAGCTGTGTACTTATGAGCACTGCTGAATGTATGTTTGGTCTACTAGACCGCCACCCTAGGCCCTGAGAAAGGTCTTGAAAGTGCACAACACAGTGGAAATATTACCCCTGAACAATGGGTGAGATATCAAGAGTCAGATGACCCAATGGGAAGCCGCACTAAGATTCTGCATGTGCCTAGCACCGGGTCATTACCTAAGGGACAGCCACGGGCCTGCAATGCCTCAAATCGGGAAGGCGCGATTTGGATGGTATGTGCAGCTCAAGTGGCCGTGCCCCAATGGTGCTCTGGCTCACATCACTCTTCAATGTGGCATTGTAAGCAGGCTTCACTCGCACGACTACCAAAGAGTTGTGCCCATACAGCTGTGGGGACCCCTCAATACCCAACCATCGACTACATTATGGTCACTCATTTTGCCAAGTTGTCACGGGATTCTTGAGCAAAATGATCGACACTTTGGGGCGTAGGATGGAGAAGTGCGGCTCACGCAGTGTGCTTCCGCCCCAGATTCTACTATTGTATATTCACTCTCTGCCAACACTATAGAGGATATTTTAATCAACGCCAGAACTGTATCAAGAGCGGTGGATTTCGCAGCGCTTGGACACAAGGTTTCTTTGATAAGTTGTAGGGGATGATTGAGACAGCGACCGCCGCGCATCACACACACACACACACACACACACACACACACACACACACACACACACAAGCAGACACAGATTATACGAGGCTTGCCCGGCTGCCCACACCGTTTGGGAGCCCGTTGTTAGTAGCATTGGGGTGCGCCTGTATGCCGCCGCTTCATCCTCACGCCGGCCAGGATACTGACCTGGGCCTAGAAGAATGGGTTGAAGCCAGCAATGGGAGGCGCCCAGTTGATGCACCACAATCCTAAGAACTCATATATGCCGATGATGTTGATCGCCGTGAGTAGACTCCCAGAGGACATGTAACGCCACCTGATGCTTTTGGACACTTTCCAATTCACGACATGAGTTAACTGACCAAGACAGGCAGCCTGTCCCATCGCCTCGACACCCACGCCTTCTCCTCATTCACTTACCAGGGCAGTAGTGAGGTGGCTCCAAATTTTATAAGCATTTTGGGCATTGAGTTTCTACGCCACACAATCGATGCATCCATCAAATACGGGTCATCGCAGTCGAAAGCCCCTGTGATGCAATGCAAAGTAACAACACAAGGCGTAGTCAGAGTGTATGGGGTCATCAGCACACTTTGTTCAGGCCTTGCTGAACCGGCCTCTCTATGGGGCAAGGTGGGGCTGATATCCCTAACCACTTGGAACGATCTCGAAAGGGTGCACAGTGGCGTCTTCTGGCTCCGGCATCGAGGAACCATCATCCTACACGGGGATCTTGCTCCAGAGACAAAGCCTTCCATTACGTAGGGCCGCTACTGAACGCTTACATTATTTTATTTCCAAGGTGGTGGTGGCTATGGATGAAGCCCGCTGCTCAACCTGCTTTGCGAAGCATGAGTGGGGCCCAGCGACTCAAAGCCTGGCCAAGAAGCTGCTGGGCCTGCTGGTTCTCGCTTATGAATGTGCAGGCACACAGATGTGGACCAAGGTATACATCAAGGAACGCTACCGGCCGAAGCAAGATTTGATGCTTGCTTCCATGCCAAGCTTTGGGATGCGTAGAGGCCCTGGCTACATGTCAAGGTGGCAAATTATCGTGACAAAGCAGTTAACCCATGCTCATCACTCACACCTACCTACCCACATGAAAAAGCGCTAGATTGCTTCCATTCAAGACAGTGCACACCACCTCCGGTGATTGAGACAGGAGATGGATTCGGAGTCATGCGGGACGTAGTCCGCCAAAGTCGGCCACCGGTGGCGCCACTGAGGATGAAAGTCACGCCTCCGTGCCCTGTTCGGCGACGAAAGCACATCCTGCCTCAGATGTTTTGCTAGTTGTGCCCCATCAGCCTTGCATGAGCGCCCGGCACCATTCAGGGCTTTGTTGGGATCAGACGTGAGGTAATGGATACGCCGGACTCCGCTTATGGCCTCGTCCACATTAACCTCAAATTGTATTTTGTGATTATGATATAATCAGCAAAGAGGTCGCGATCCTTATTGCTACTGTTTTTCAAACCCTTCTGCTGGGGTTTTTAATCCTGTAGTAATATCACGCCTTCTCTCTTTGTACTTGGGTCCCATAGGCCGCTTTGGTCTCCTCGTGACTATAAAATCATATTCTATTCTATTCTATTCTATTATCAAACATCGGATATTAATGCCAAACTATAATGGTTTACACCAAAAATGGTTTGTGCACACTACATTAGACATTCATAGTGCCCCATTCCAAAAAGTTTCACAACAAAGAAGGTTCGAGGCAAGAATTAAATTTATTCTCGCCACAATAAAATTCTTTAAGCAAATCCAAACATCACACCCATTCTAAGGAGCGTGACTGAGAAAAGTTTTGAACTTTTTCAAAGATTTTTCACAAACTATCTTTGTGAAACCACCCATCTAGTAAACATTTATGAAACCAAACAGCAGTAACTTATACATATCACAATGCTATTCTATATGATAAGGAATACATGGTTCAAGTTACACAGTAAGGTATATAAAATGGGGGGTCAGAATACATATATCATAGCATACACCTAGGAACGTCACAATTTATGGCTACTCACATGTATTTTGCAAGGCTCACAATAGCACGATATGTCCTCCATGTTGGCCTACAAATGTTGCAAGTGATTGACATGTAAGACGGGGCCAAGTTATCGATATAATTTACTCACCTTGTATACAATCTTTTTATTTTATCTTATCTTATCTTATCTTGATTCTATTCATTCCATCTTATCTTTATCTTATCTTATCTTTATCTTATCTTATCTATCTTATCTTATCTTATCTTACTACTTGATGACCTTTACCATCCAGCTTCACAAAGCAAATTATATCTCGTAATTAAATTCTGCAGAGGTTTAAAAAGTGAAATCTATCCGATCCTTTGTTTGATTCAGACAAATATTTCAAAATCCATGAAATTTTGACTATATATCAATATGATTGTAATGCATTCACATGCCAAATCATCGTTAAAAAAATTAGAGAACGTTAATGTAGTACATTTATACTTTGCTTACCTTCAAGATCCATAAAATCCAACCACGTGAGATCATACGATGTACGTGTAAATAATAGAATGGGGGATTAAAAGACAAATCTACTCTATATGAGCAAAGGTTAGATTGCACATCAGTTCGACATAATGCAACAATGTAATCCAAATGAAACAATAAACATTTATCCCAAATAAGAACTAAAGCTTGTTAGTATCATCAATGATCTATACTGTAGTTTCAGCCTATGATTAGAAGTGCCTCTAGCTGGCCACGGTGAGCTACTCTTTGTTCTCTCTCCACTTGGCGTAACTTGACGAAATTGTTTCGGCCATCGACAGCTTTTTTTCGTCACTTTGCTCATTCTCAAAAGGAAAAAATTACACATCCATAAATGGTCAAGCATTGCATGTGCCTCCATCCTCCTATTCAAACAAAAATATAAGGGACCAAGGAATGGTTGCATTTGCTAAAAGTTTTAGACATCGAAAATGTAGGACATGTAAAAAGTTTTATACAGTGAAAAAGTTAACGGCATTCTTTACTTTTAACGAGGTCATTTGAAATGAGCAAGTATGAAAACATGTGGGCATTCGAGTCGACTAAAAGTTGCTGTCTTGCTTATCCATGCAAATGTAATCCAAAGATAATCACTTTGGTTATCAAACAGTTTAATGAGCCATGTGGAAAGCTACAACCGGGCCATAGCTAGTACCATGCATATTTAATTTGGCTCAAGGCCTTTCATTGGTGGAGGATGTGCACTGCTACTGGGCTTGAAATATTTACTATTGAATACAAATATCAGAAAGAACACCTTAAATAATTAAAGTTCAGTCAGTTTGGCTTACAAAAGGTTCCAGAAAGAAGGTCATCCGTAGTCGTTGCTTTTAATCGTTTACAATCCTTTTCACCTGGTATGAAAACTACCAGGAGCCATGATGATAGGACTACAGCATTGCTTCCACAATTCCACTTAAAGATCCAATTCAATATGGCAAATACAATAAACAAAAACAAAACTAGACAAGCAAGAAAAAGGCAAGGCTACACATACAAGTCAAGATCGTATGCCACCGATCTTGAATCAAGAGAATGAATAGATAAGATAGGATGGGGATAGATAGATACGACGGATAGAGCTTTATCGCCCAATGGAGACTAATCGCCCATGGGATCAAAAAAAGGTGTCATCAATCGACACCGCCCGGCCAGAAAACCCCGCTCAAGGGTTTTCAGGAAAACTGACAAGAATAAAGTGTTGTCAAACCCGATGAACAAAATATGTACACATATTAGGTGAGTTCATGATCTGAAATGATCCCCGCAGAACCGACCGGTGTATGGATCCCAATGACCCGTGACCGAGGCTGTGTTTCAATATCTCACAGGCATGGCCAGTTTGACTGTCAAACCGAATGTCATCATATGCTCCGGACACCGCGATATTCACCTTCCAGCAACTCATCTTTGGCGCTGACAACCCTCTCCGCGGCTCACGCCCATCTCCTATCCAATCTCAGATAGTACACCGTGCTGGAGCGAGCAACAATGACTGCGCTCATGAAAGCGGTAGTATTACAGCCTGCATTTAAGATGATGGGGTTTATGTGGCGCTGGTAATGTGCCACCACCGCTCAAGGGGTGCGCAGATCCAGCTGTCGAGGAAGCATGTATCAAGGCATGGTTCCGAGGTCGTGATGGTTTGGCTCCACTGTACCTTTTGCACCCCTGCTCCCCATGCATTCCATTTGGCCACCATTGAGCCTCTTTTCCCGCCAACACGCCTTTAGAAGGCCGAGGCCCCATTGCCATGGTGTAAGTGAGATTAGAGGCAAGTATTGTCCATACCGACCACCTCCGGAAGTAGATGAAGAGCAGAATAGAATGCACCGTGTCCAAAACATGCCTTTTTTTCTCTATTAGTCCAATCCCTATACTTTCTAGAATGGTTTGTGAACGAAAGAAGGTTGTAAGGCATATATTAATAGCCATTCTAAAGTCTCCTTTATAAAACATTTTTACTTTTTTGTCCCGTAGCAAAAGCAAAAAAGATGGAGGAGATCTAGGCCCCCTCAACATTGATGGGCATCCTATCTTGACTACTGGCTCGTTTTCTTGCGTTTACATGGCTGATATGGTTTGAAAACAGGGAGGTTCTTTCCTACGAAAAGGATGATCTAGAGGCTTCAAAATCCCCAATACCTTTATCCGTGATAATTTGACGTTGTATGCCATGCTCCAAACAATTTTGATATAAGTCAATGAAGAAAATTATTTGCCGATTTTGTCAAGTCTTAAAATTTTATTAGACTTTTAACACAAGGAAGAACTCTCGAATAATGGAAATAAAGACTTAATCAAAAATTATGAGCCTAGCAGCTCCTTATTCAATGTCCGGATGGATCCCCACTTAATGGAAAAACATTTCTTATGATAGGTTTAATCTTTTAAATTCTATTTTTGATAGTATAATGAAATTTCAATATTTAGTTTTAATACTAAAACACTAGTCATTTTAATAAATTGGCGGTTAAGGCGAAGATCGCACACTTTTATTGGCTCCTCAACGGTTCAAACAACCTAAGCCCGTCAAAGTAATCCGGAAAATTCGCCTTTGGCGAATCCGGCTTGATTCGCTTCGCCAACCGTGGACGATGGCGGAGGGAACCGCGGCCAACCCACCGCGTAAGTACCCACCGTTCGCTGCGGAATCAACCTGCTTCAGGCATGGCGTATAAAGCAGGGAAGGCGATCGCAGGGCGGCAGCTTATCGTTCGCCATGGCAACCCTTTATGGCGTAAAATATCTCACATGTGGTAGCAAGAGCAAAACTGGCAGGCAGTATAAACTGGCAGTGTGTGTAGGTTCCACTGGTTCGATGGCGAACCCCGGGTCAAAACAACAGACGGCAGGCCCAGCAGACGGTTCGTGACACCACTGGTGAGCAGATGCGTCCCACTGGCTCATGAACTCTTTGCCGCGTGTGGCCGCGGTGGTCGATCTGCTATGTGCGCGCCTACGTTCTTCTGATTCGCTTATAGGCAGCGCTGTAGGTCCTTTGACTGCTTGCTGTGTGCCGGTGTGCTGGCGCAGTGGCTTGGGCAGGGTGTTACAAAGTGCCCAGGGGCCGCCGCAGCCCATGATCCGCTGCGACGAGCCCGTGACCGCCGCATGCAGCCCGAGCTCAAGCTTTTGTAGAAACAGGGTAGGTAAAATTCTTGATGGCAATTTAATATTAAAGGGTTTTTTAATTTTAGGTAAGTTTTGTAATTGTCACTCACCTTATCACCAACACTTTGGCTTTGTCCCCGCCAACACCCGCACTCTACCCCAAGTTCTCGTATAAGCGCCTTGGCTTTAGTAGTAGTATTATGATATTAACTCCCACTTCTACACGCCTAACCATTTAGCCCCGACTCGTCAAGCTAGTCCGGAAAGCGTAAGGTGTTTCATCTACATGTACTCTCTTTTCGCCATGTTTTTGAGCATAAGCAAAGGAGCACAATGAAAAAGCAAACTGTGAGCAACAAAGCCTTCTTTGATTTTTGTTTTGTACGCAAAATGATCTTACCTTTCTGCAAATGAGAGTCATCTATAAGATGTTCCGGTGTATTACATTTCTAAAACTTCTTAGCTGCCAAATTATGCAATAGTGGGAGGAAGTGATATCGTCTACTCTTTACTCTACTTAGGACATAGCATATTAGTTTAATATTTCGGATATCTAAAGTTTTAAATGTTGAAAACCTATAGATTTTTTGAGATGTCTCATAGGAGACATTACTAAACAATGACTATGATAATGTTCTTCATTTTAGGAAATATTTAAGACATATGGCTTTTACCAAATAATGCTTTGCCTTGAATTATAAAGCAATCTTGCATCGGACACATTATAGATTTATATCGGTTTTCCTATTATCTAACTTAAAGGAATAAAAATAAAAATAATAAAAGCATATGTACATTACTCCCTAAAGAACTAGAATGAATTGGAATACATGCAGTAGAGTTTAAATAAAAAAATAAGAAGGGGATAGATATTGATGTAAAATTTCATCCGGGAAAAGTTTAAGCCCGGCATTAACTAATCCATATATGATGTAGTTAACATTAGAAACCATCGAGAAAAATGCTTAACAATTTGTACTTTTATGAACAAACAAAAGGAATGGAGGTTCATGGATTTTTTGGACCCATTTGGTAGGAAGTGTATGAGATAGTATGAAATAAGAAAAATTTACTAAGTGTCAAGTTAACTCCAATACTTGGGAAGGTATGAATATATTATTTAAGGTTCTCCTTGTATTTAAATAAAAGAAAAAAATCCGACCATGTCACGGGTAACTTTGGGTGGTTTTGGATGTCTGTACCTAGGCTTAATCCGAATAAAATATTAGTAATTAATGTGCCAAGGGTAGTCTAGACTTCAAATTACGCTTAAGTTAAGGTGTCGGGATCATGATAGCAATAAACTTTTAACAATGAACCATTGGTTATTTAAATGAAAATTCAAATACAAGGTTGATAATTCGGTGGGACTTTTGTCCTGGTATGTTTGAGATTCGCACACTTTATTGGCTCCTAAAACGGTGCCTGCAAACCAATCGCCCCGCGATAGTATACCTGCTGATTGCTTGTTAGCTCATGTTCACCTATAATCGTGATATTCATTTGAGAGCACGCCCATTTATCCGCCAATGCACTATGTCTTAGCCTGTAGGCAGCCCGCCACGCAGATGATGAGTGCCGCCCTCGCTTTGCCCGCAGAGCGGCGCCGATCTTCCTGGATTGACAGGTACCCGAGAATGGCACCTCAATCCGCAATGTCTTAACCATGAAATCAGTTTTGAAGCAGCAACCGTATTTGTTTTGTAAGGTGGAATAACATGGCATTTGGTGCCTCAGAAGAAGGGTGACGCTTATTGAAAGCTGGCCGGCCCCCACCATTGCTCCAACAAGTGGATTCGCGACAAAGACTGCGTACACACTTTGCTTCCATAAGAATAGCCTTGGTTTTGCAGATTCGCCCAAAGGAATTTCTATGGGCCGGTAAGATGTTCAGCTGCGTTCGACGAGATATGCCGGCAATCCTGCAGGGCTCGTGATGCCACTCATGGTGAATGGCACTCCACGTGGTGAATGGCACCCCACTGCATAGTGGCTCGCCGTGGGTTCGCTTGGGCTAACCCCATAGGGGGTATTATTGGCGGAGCTAAGACCCCAGAGTGCATTATAATGGTTAAGATCGCGGTTCACCCCACCCCCACGCGGTACGGGCCCATCCCCACCCCACCCACGTGCTAATGGGTCATCGGGAGGGTTCGCCAGAGGCGAACCCGGTCCATTTACGGTGTGTGGCATAAGTGCCATAATGCCATGTTATTGCCCCTCACGCGGGGTCTGCCACAACCCTATAGGCATTGGCTGCGGTGAAGTGATAAGAGCGAGGCCCTCCTATGGGCTGGCTGGCCACCTTTAGTGGGGCATTTATTGCAGGTGTGGCACGTGCCATAGGTGGTACAAGTGTCATAGGAATCAGGCTCCTCCACGCGGGTTCGCCATGAATCTTGTAAGCAGGGGGGCATTTATCAGTAGAGTGGTGTGGTACAAGTGCCATAAAGCTAGTTGCCCTCCACGGCAGAAGCACAGTGGTGGGCCCAGATCGCCACAATGATGGCAACCGGGTTTGGGTTCGCTTTTGCTTAACTCTCGTAGTCGATGCCATTACGTACCGCCCGACGCCTCCCCGCCATCGCCGGGTGCGGGTTCGTCACATCTTTAAGTGCCCAACAATAAACTCTATATTCCCGGTCTCAATCTACTATAATTTTGCTTGGCTACAAAGGGCAAAGGTGGTCGAGCAAGGCAAAATGCGGTGTCAGCAAATCACGACAGGGAAGCAATGGAAGACTTCAACCATTTGAAAGAGGAACACAATTTTGAGCCTTGAAAGAATGACCGAATGAATGTATTTTATGCGTCCATGGGGAATAATTGGCCTATAGGACCAATCAAAGAGAACAAGATGAGTGATGCGAAAGTCTTTCAATTCTTGTTCAAATTTTTGGTCTCGGTTCGGGGCCTTAAAAGAGATTTATCCTTCACTTCCTATTAAAAGCGCCTTAAGTTATGCTTTATAAGGCTTCCAAATCTTTGCATGTGGATGATTTCCATGATTGAGTCCCTCTTGAGGTCCCCTCGCGAAAGTGACATGGACACCATGGACCTCGACAAGGAAGTAGCTACCTCCCCTCAGCATCATGCCGGAGGTTAATGCATTGAGAAATCACCTTACTTGGCGCTTCTTCCTTTCAGCCTTGGGCAGAGGTCCTTTTGTGGCCGCGAGACCTAGCTCAAGAGGCCGATGCATGCGCGTGGAACCTCCGTGCATTATCCACCCTTGCTTTCATTCTTTTTGCAAAGTTTCAATCTTTGGATTAGAGATGCGCTCTCATGATCGCAAAAACTCAAGTCACGAGTGGGGGTGAAGGAAGCGTGTTCTTCACCTTCAACAGCTTACTTGTTTGTGACGATGAAACCGATTTCTTCCGGACCTTCATTATATTTGTAGGCACTTTGAGTAAGTTCTTTGCTTTTACAATGCCGACCTTGAGACCTAAAAAGTAAATTATGATTTGTCCATAGGGAAGAAGGTAAGGTCTATTTTGTTATATGCGGTGGGGTATGTTGCGAAGGAAAAGACCTAATGAGATATTTTCTCGTTGCTAGCTTCGTTCTTTGTCAATAGTTATGTTGCAATCTTTCCTTTCTTTTGTAACAAGTTATTTATTACCACCACCATCCATGGGCTAATCATAGCAAAATCACAAGGATTGGGAATCAGAATAATCAATCAGATGGTTTTAAAGTGCATGAGAAAGGATGTGCGAGACATGGGTGCAGTATTGAGAGCAGTACCAAACCATGTTAATGATGCAGTGGGTGCTTTAGGGCGGGGCCATGTCATAGCGAAGGCTAAGCGGACACGCTTTATGGGCTCGCTTGTGATGCATGGTATGGTGATTAGTGCAACATGGATATTATATCCGAAAGGAAATCTTGTATAAGCTTAAAGTATTTCTAACTCTTTACTTTCTTTTGCTTCCTCTTTAGCTCTGCAGCTGCCATTCAGAAGATGTACGAGATCAAAGGAAGATCTTTGACAACTCCTTTAGCAGTATGTGTTGCTGATGTGGAAGACCTTGAGCATTATGCAGTGGTAGATCATCTACCAAAGGGCCTTCAGATGAGGTGCTTCTGGGCGATCACTCTTGTACTAAATCGTGGGTTAGTTTTGGCTCTTTAGTTCCTTATGTGTAAACATTGGCGATCCCAGTAAATGGATAATATGTTCCCTTATGTTTTTTGTGGTCTAATAAACTTATTATAAATGTGTCTTGTAGTGCCTGAGGAGTCACATTGAATGAAAGGGATCATGGTTTTCCTTTGGCATTTTTAGTCTTTTAATTCTTTTTGGCATTTTAGTACATCTTTGCAATTTCAAGTATGTGCAATTATAATTGACAAATAAATAGGTTTGGCCTTCAAGATTTGGTAAAAAAAAACCCATGGTGGTGTTTAGTCTTTTTTAAGGATAAAGTACCTCAATTGAGCTTTTCTCATAGTACATGGTGTTAGGAACTTACGAGAATCGCCCACTAGTGTTGGGCATTTTGTTCCATGATATAGAATGGCTCTGTTTTTCCATATGTGAAATTGGATGGCCTTGGTTCTCATATTTCTATATTGAACTATTTAAGAGATTTTCAAGAAGATCTAAATGTTTTCCAACAAAAATTGCTGCATTAGCAAGAGAAAAATGCCTTTCCTATTTATAAATATTTGTAGGGCATTTTGTAATATATTTGTAAAATTGTAAAATGCCTTTTAAGATACATTTTGAGTCCAAGAAATAACAACCCCAAAATAGACCCCTACGTATTTGGTAAAAACTTCGGTTGGATGCTAATATCATGACCCCTATGCATTTGATGAAAACTTTGTTGGATGCTAACACTAATTTGCAATCATGTCTTCAAGCCTTCAAGGCTCATCCCAATTATTACATCTTCAATGTTAATATCGGGCCTTGCTAATCTCAATGAGTGAGAAAAGAAAAAAGAAAAGGTCCATTAACATCTCTTTTGTACCATTGATACCTAGGATTAAGCCTCGCTTCGGTATGTTATGGTCAAGCTTTCAAGGCTCATCCATATGTAACCTTTAGATGCACCACTCAATTTGTGTTATAGGGAAGAAGCGAAATGTTTATAAAAGAAAGTAAAGGGTCTTTTATTGAAATTGCCCTTGCTTTACACTATATTTTTTAACAACATATATAAGCAGGGTTCCCTTTTTTGTTTGATGGAATATTTTTGCTCAAAAAATGCTTGAGTCAACCGCGTGTACTTAAAAAACCAAAAAGATTATAAGCGGAGTGCCAAGTAATTAAAAGGAGTGCTAGTCAACAACATACATTAGGGCCGACCGTCCTCTATCAGATCACATGAAGAAAGAATTTATGAAATCGTGGATCGCTGGAAGGAAAGTCCATGGCGCCTTTTTATCAAAAACGGTAATGTTTGAACGGAAAAATATCACAGTTTTTGTGGGCTTAAAATTTTTTTAGAGTGTCATGTTAAAGCCACATCAAGAGAAAAAATACACGGAGTTTTTTTTTTCATGTTGGTTCAAACATGATGACCATGGTTGTAAATAAGACGCTTCGAGAAGTCCATGGCCATGGCCATTTTAGAAGATCCGGTCCTTGGAAATCAGGTATCCTTCTTCTTACCTTATGTAGTGTTAGATTTTAGCTCGGCCCGACTTCTCCAATCCAATGGCCTCTTTACGGATTGGTCGCCATAGATTTTCTAGTTTAGAGTATGCTTTAGCCGTCAAGGCGTCATAAGCCACGCATTATAAAGGATCCTATTCCAGTTCCTCCTGTTTGTGCATCTCTTTGGATTCTACAACAAAATTAAATATGCTAATCAGCTCACATGATTCTAAGACAGATCATTCCTTCTTCCCCTATAATCCTACTTGTGAGTGGAAATTGCCATTCCATTAAGCGATTTTCTACCTTGAAGATATCCCGGAACAAATTTGATTCTTAAATACTGCGGATGCATTTTCAATTTCTCTATTTTGCTAAATAACAAAAGCTCTCTTATCCTCTGGATTACTTGACACCAAATAAAAATTTGGTGATAGATTATCGAAATAAAACCTCTATGGGAAGCACGAGATAGATTAACCTCTATGGGAGGCACGGGATGGATTATCGAAATAGAACACGTATGGGAAGCCTAAGGCAATAAACAAATCTGAATAGAGAGGTATGATTGGAGGCATTGGACCCAATGCCATGTGGGTTGAATCTCGTGCACAAGAACATGCGGTGTCACACGGTCTCGGTCACGGCCACAGCACATTGGACACAAATTGTCGATAAGTGGTTTTATCCTATGAACCCCGTGTTAGCCCTCAAGGATTGGTGCACTAATTGCCACAACAACCGCACCTTAGGGGCCAAATTGGGTTCCACACCCATCTCTAGATCTTGCCCCAATCATCTTCTAGTACCTATAGATCCCGAATCGTCAGGGAGGGCATTTCATCCTGAATTGCGAAGCTGCTAGAATGTGGACTTCACAAAGTTTGAGGAAGTCGATCTTGGATGACACCGCCACATGCGACCCGTGCCTTGAGGAGACGAGTCCCTTGAAACTTTTTTGTTTTAGTATGTTATGGAGATGTTTTTGGTTTGATAAAGACTTAACGGTTTTTGTACGCCAAGGATGTCCACTCTCTCCCACTATTTGAACTATACATTGATCAACATGAGGAATAGCTTGATTCAATCATCACATCATTAGGCAAGCGATGTATGCGGATGGTGTAGGTCTTTTAGCTTATACCCTTGCAAGTATCTAAAACATCTAGACACACTTTCAAGACTTTTGCCAACTTGACCACGAACAAGGTTCTCCTGGTATCCTCTTCTAAATAGCATAGAAAACCCTGCTTCACCTCTCAGGGTCAAAATGTGGAGGGAGTGCAGGCACACAAATACCTTGTAGTGGAGTTTACAACCACCATATACAGGGCCACTTGTATCCAACTACGAGTGACTGCAGGCTATAAGGATTTGTATGACATGCCGAACAATTGCGGAACAAGCACGTATTCAAGTGTAGAGCAATGAAGATCACGCTCAGTTGAAGCAATGTATCAAAAGTGAAAAGCAATGTATCAAAAGTGAATCGTAACCTATAACTAGGCCTTGCAAACCATCAAATGAATCTCTAAACATTTCGGAACACAGGATCATGTTCGACAAGAATGTGGACAAGCTCAAGCCCAGCACCGTGCGTACAATGGAGTGTAGCTCTTTACCAAACACCCCGCAAGGCATGAAGACTGTAGCATCCAGAGGTAGTGCCAGTATTTGGTATAGATGAGTAGGTAGATGATCTGGGATGTATCATTTGAGATAGATTAGCATGTTATATCTTTTGTAAAACTACCTTAGAACCTAGTTCAAGAACCCTAATCAATGAACCCTAACTATAAGTTAGTTTTCTTGTGATTAGGATTAGTTGAGTCTATGTCAATTTTCAAGTTATGGATGTCCTATGATGATGGTTGATCATTCTTTGTACCTCTTGTGTATGTGGGAAGGGCGGTGGAAACCTAGTAGCCATTGTGGATGATGCTTCTAGCTTAGACCTAATAATTCCTAGTTATATGTGGCCTTTGCATAGGAGCCCGGCCCGTTTGTGGGTGAAGGGTTTGATCAGGCGATGTACAATGTCGGTGACAGTTGGACCATTGGTGTATAGAGTCTACCGGGCGGCCTTAGCATGCTAGGCTCAATAAATCTAGTACTGCGTATAGGTAGAGTATGAGCCTAACACCTCTTGGGTAATGCATTGGATTGGTGGAGTTAAGTCAAGTACAGATGAATGAGCAATCGTCGTCCTCTAGTTGCATGTCATCGACATGATGTCTACTGGATGGGATATGCGAGACCATCCTGCCTCATTTGGCCCAGGGGAGATGCAACCCCGAAGTGACCTTGCAAGATCACATCTTTGGCAGGCTACCATTGAAGCCCGATGCTCTTCAACCTACATGCACAATATGCACAGGAGGGACGGATGGAGTGGTCAACCCTAACCATTATTCTATGTCCGCCACTGCCATTGCAATGACTCTGCTGCTGATATCTGGAGGCCCTAGCCATCAGTCATACTTTCTATTTTCCAGTCTAGGTAGGAGCCTTGCTTTATATAAGTTAGCATATTGTTATTCAGCAGTGATGATGGATGGATGTGTGCCACCTCATGGGTGGCACCTTTTACTATTATTATGATTTATTTACTGATTTATTTTTTTGTTAGTCTTGGAGCTTGTGGCCAGAAGTGCCTTGTTCTGCCAAGGCCATAGCTGTGGAGCTTGTTTTCATATCAAATGTCCTCTTTGCCATCCTGATTGCATCCTCATCTCATCGTCAGATGAATGCCCTGATGGGGATTTTTGTGGCATTAACCAAATTCATTTTGATCTCAGTGATACCGCCTTCAATCTTGCCATTGTGGGAAGAAAGTTCGGTCTCAGAAACCTTGGCATCTTGCCTCTGTTGTACAAGAACTGAATTTCATTCAATTTCATCTATTCTGGTATAAAAATTGTTCTTTTTTGCAGCAGGTCGTAAAAGATTGTGTAGTTTCAAGACTCAGCATTCATAAGGCAGAGAAAACTTTACTGTGGTTTTGTGTTGGTTACGGTCTCAAATTTGCCTTCCGAAGAAGCAAAGCTAGAGAAGGAAAAGGGCAAGAGCTGGAAATTTGAAGCGTGTGTTCATTACACCGAGGAAATTAGACCTCCAGAAAATTCCTCGATGGAACTTCCTGAGACGGCCCCACTAGATGAGACGGTAGGCACCATTCACTCCATACTCAAGTCAGTTCTGTAATTTTGTATCCATAGATATATTGCCATGATTTAGCATTTACAGAGTATAACTGTTCTCATTAGCAAGTTACATAACAATATGGAAATTGAGGATAGCGTTCTGTCTACATTCAACTCATTCTACATTCAACTCATTCACTTTTCCTGTAGAATCACTTCTGATTAGCATTACCGTGCGTTTGTTTAAGTAGTCCTCCATATCGCTCCAAGCTCATTCATTTGTTTGATAATAGGAAACACTTGGTCATTGTTAAGTGTATCGCTCTATCATGACCGAACAATGCAGTTTAACTCCTATGTTCTCACACCAAGTTCGAAACCAAGTACTCACACCAAAAGTAGTCAGCGCATTATTAAGTGGTGGGCGTTAATAGTGCCAAAACTCCAAAGTTTTTTACATGATAGAAATGTTTGCAAACTCATAAATAGTGCCAAACTCACATCAAAAAATGTTCGCACATGATCCAACTTAAAAAAGGTTTCACACCAAAGAAATGTTTGAGGCGCTTGTTATTGTTATGTTATAAAATTGAGAAATATACGTTATTTACTAATCAAACATAATGACGGATTCTAAAGACGCTCTATGAGAAAAAAAAAAGTTCTTGGAAGCCCTTCTCAGCTAACATTTTTGAAAAGCAGTCTTCATAAAACCAAACGCACCTAATAAATTTTATGAAATCAAACACGTTCTACAGGACCATAGTGTAAAAACATAAAGGGACTGGGTTAAACAAGATTCTTTGGTGAGTTTTCCTAAATTTTATGCAAGAACTTAAATAATGGAAAAAAAAAGCACCAACCTCTCCATCCATCGGGTAGTTTGATAAGAGAAAAAATTGATCTGGTCCTGAATCAGTTAATGCATAGGGAATATTTGGGACAAGTTATCTACAGTATTGAAACAAAGGAACGGAAAACAAGAGACAAGCATATATATTGACCAAGCATTAGAGTACTTCCAGCTTCAATGCTGTAATTTCATTTGCAACTTAGATTAAAAAATGGAACATAATATGGAAAGGATGTGGCATCTTGCAGCCCAAAAAGTAGTTTATATACCATCTGAAAACTTGAGAAAAACATCCTGGTGTAAATTTCCACTCCTCATTTCTTCTTGTCAGATCCTCCAGCAGCTCTGTGCAGATACAAGTAAGTAACACGGAAAAGCAAAAACAAATATAGAATCTACTAGCACAATGAAAACTTCACAAACCTCTGCTTCCGAACAGCAGTGGCCATTTCTTCACGTTTCCTCTTTGCCCTAATATGGCTTCCTAGTTTTTTCTTAGCAACCTTCAATGCCCTCTTATCCTTACCAACCTTCAGAAGCTCTTGAATACGTTTCTCATAAGGAGCCCAACCGACAACTTCTCGGATCAGTTTCCGAATAAATCCTGTTCGCTTTTGCAACCTCTGTTCCGACGGAAACAGGCTTTCATCAATAAACAGTTTTTAGGAGAAAAAAAACACAGACTAACCCCTTTGTTGGCAGACGGCCGTGGCTTCAGCTGTCGCGGCGTCACAACAAAGCCTTTGTTGAGCCCGACGGCTATGCCGCTTGCTTGGACGCGCTCCGACGCCATAGCTGTGCTTCCAGGATGAGAAAAAACCCTAAACCTAAAATCCTAAAAGTACTAGAATTTGGCATTTTTAGGGTTCCTGGAGGTATTGGGGCAATTATTAATTTCGCATTTTTCGGGGCCCCATTGGGAATTAGTTTTGTGCTTTTTTACTCTAGTAAGAAGTCAATCAGAAGCCAATTAGGAGATGCTGAGGCTATCGCCGTAAATTATGGCTACTGTCGTGTTTGAACCATCGCATATCCGTGGCATATCCAATCTCTTTTTTGAGCCACAAAGAATACACGGTGTTCTTTGAGGACTTGCGTTTTTTTTTTCACTTTCATCGTGGTTCAATCACGACGATGGCCAACATTTACTAGGATACATGCTGGTGAGATATTACTAATCGATGGCCAAGACTGGTGGAAACTTTATTTTTGATGCGCAGTATTGATCATTTTTCTTGTGCCTTACTTGCATGAATAAAAATTGATCTTGTTCTAACACATGTAATGTGGCCTAGATCAATAAGGTTATATGTTTTCAAAGATAGGAAAAGATATGGTGAGAGGGCTATGGTTCTTTGTATGGAGAGCTAGAGAGTGGCCATTACACAGTGATGAATTTCATGAACTATATCGAGAATTCATGAGCTTGACATGGAGACAACTGCAAAATTCTTTTCTTGGAAGCGAAAAATCTTAGATCATATTCATTTTTATAAAATGCCCAAAAATAAACACAAGCATAGGTAGAGAATAGAATAGAATAGAATATGATTTTATCGTCCCACGGTAAACCAACCGGCCTATGGGACCCAAGTACAAAGAGAGAGCAAATGTTCATCAATATTACTACCGGGATTAAAAAACCCACCGAAGGGTTTTCTTGAAAAACCTTAGTAGCAATAAGGATCTTTGTCATCTTAGCACAATTATATACATAATCACAAGATGCCCAATCCCGAGGTTAATGTTTTCGGACAAATGGGGCATAACGTGATGTCCGCATTGACATTATCTCCCCGTGAGGTACGATCCCAACAAGCCTTGTTCATCTAGGCCATGCTCTTGGTCAAATGCGGGCGAAGGGGCACAACTAACCGAAAGCATCATATATTAGGATATGCTTGATGCATGTGCAAGCTTCACGGAGGGCGTGACTTTCATCCTCAATGGAAACAAGTTCACACAAAATAACACACTAATGTCCTCACGCGGCTCCGAATCCATCTCCACGCTCACCAATGCGAGGTGGTGTGCACTGTCTTCATGGAAGCAATCACCCTGAATTTTTCATAAAGATGGGGTGCGCAATGTGGTGGTGTGGGCCCCGCCATGGCATGGGATTAACCCTATGATAATTTGCCACCTTGACATGTGTTGATGATGGCCTCTGCATCCCAAAGCTTGGCCATGAAGCAAGCATCAATGATCTTCTTTAAGTTTGGAGCGTTCCTTAATTGTATGATTGGTCCACATCTCGGCGGCTTGCACATTCCATCGCGAGAACCACTTTGTTAATAACTTGTCTTTCCACCCGGAGCTTTGAGAACCTTCCGGGCCCATGCAGAACCCTTTAGTGAAAGCAAGGTTGGGCAGCGTAGGATTCATCCATAGCCACCACCTTTTGTTTCCGGAAGTAAATAATGTAGAGGAGTTCATCCGCATTCTCCCTCCAACATTTTAATGGAAGGAAGCACATCTCTGGAGCAAAGATGCACATCGGGGCCCAAGAGATTTCCTCCCGGTTGTCAGCCAAGAAGGCTTTGGGTACTGCTCTAGATCGTTCCAAGTGGTGTTCCTCATATCATGACCCCTTAGGACCCAGTTCAACCAAAAGCGAACAAGTGTGCCTTCATGACCCCATGCATTGTTTGCACCTTGTATTTACTTGTTTTTGCATTGCATACAAGGGCTTTCCGGCTAGGGTGACCCGTAACGAAGGATGGATCGATGTGTATCAGTAGAAAACTCAATGCCCAAATACTTATAAAAGGCCAAACCTCCACTACACTAACATAAGTGAATGAGGGGAAGGCGTGGAATCCAAAATGATGGGACCCGGCTGAAGACCTTCGTCTTGATCAAGTTAACTCTCATGCGTTTGAATTGGCGTGCAAAGTCTCCAAAGCATCCATTGGCATTGCATGTCCTTAGTAAGGGCTATACATCATCATGCTAGATATGAATTGCCCCTGATTATGTGGTGCATCAACCGGCGCCTCCCCGGTATCGGGAGTTAGCCATTCTTCTAATGGACACAAACAATCCAGAACATTTAGGGATAGAGGATCATGAGCAAGGCATCGATGCTTGAACAACGGCTCCCCCTGCGATTGTGACAAGCGGCATTTTCAAATAGCCTTTGAATAGTACTATTCATAAAATAGCATTATCTTGCAAGTTTGAATTAAACCCAATATGCCTCAATGCCATATCCCACAACTTATCACATATTCAAGCTTGCCTCCAAAGCCTTTTAAGTGAAATCCACAAATTTATGCAATGCATTTTGGCGTTGATTAGGCTATCCTCTCCATGAGTGTTCGCAGAGTGAAGATATGGTCAATAGTAGAATGCCTCCATGAAGTGTTATTTAAAGTGATCATTTGATAATTCTCCATCCTCCGCCCAAAGTGTCGGAAATACCCTTTGCTCAAGAATCTCGGCAAATAACTTGGCAAAGACCTCCATGACATTGACCATAATGGTTGATAGAGTTGCATTTTGCATCTGTGGGGGTCCCCGACTTTGTATATGGGCACAACTCTGGTAGTCCGGGCTAGGGGTTTAGTTCTTGCAATTTTAAATCTGAAGAGTGTTTTGAGAAATGCACCATTGGGGGCGATGCCATTGAATCTACACTAGAGTCTTGTTCCAAATCTGCTGGAGACGGATTAGCGAGGCGTTGGATAATTATGACATCCCCTTCCTTAATGACCCGATTGCTATTGGGATTACCAGATCATGAGGTACTTCTTTTCCCGGCTTCTCTTTGGGTCATACAGCTGCTGCAAGTATCTCACCCATTGTTCCGGGGTAATATTTCCTGTGGGCTGTGCAGGCTTACTCAAGACCTTTCTCCAGAAGGCCCTAGGGTGGCGGTCTAGTAGACCAAACATCTGTTGCTGGTGCTCCGCAAGAGAGAAGTGAATCTAATGATGTATAGCTTGACATTTCCTTAGGTTTAGTTGCATATTTGGAGAAGGATAGAGTTGTAACTACAAGTAAGATTTTGGAAATTCACTTCAGTTGCTCTATCTATTACTTGTCTTATGGAACATGTTTGATTAGCTAAGGAAACAAAGCACCTAAACAATGATTGAAAATCAATCAAAGCTATCTGGTTACTATATATATTAATATGCACTTTTCCACGTAGTTTGTTGAAACCTGTTTAGAGCAAGTTTGTATTTTGATTTGAGATGGATTCCACAGATTGGAGATGGTGTATGCGAAGATGCACTAGGCACAATCCTCGGATTAGTCTATTTTTTACGTAAGAATCAGTAATCTGCTCTTTGTTTCAGACCACGGTATGTATGCCAAAGGTGAATGAAAATCAAGGCACTACCTGTGTTTTGTAATTATGTGTATACTTGTTGAGACCTCCACTGGAATGTTTCTTTAATTAGTCATAAGTTTATCTATAACTTAGACAACATTATATAGTGACAATCAACATGAACATTTCCAGCATCTATATTATCTTGAGTTAACATTCACAAACAGCTCAATGCTCGAACATGTCAGCTGTAATATATTTCCTATTTATGCCAAGTTGAATTCTCCAGTACATCCATAGTAGGCAAACAAAGTCGATATGCCCAGCTAGGAAGCATTCATAATAGTGCTAGCAAAACTAAGGTGGAACGGATAAATGTGGCAATATATATACAAGTTTATTGTTATGTAGGGTTTGTATGAAGTGGACCCTGCAAAACTCACTTGTATGAAGATTATCCCAAAATTCCTCTAGATTCTCCAAGGCTCTATGAAGATTCCTCTAGATTCTTCAAGATTCCTCTAGATTCTTCAAGATTCTGCTAAATTCTCAAATATTTCATGAACGTTCCCTTGGATTCCCAAAGATTATTCCAAGACTCCTCTAGATTTCCCAAGATTCTATGTAGATTATTCGTAGATTCGCTCAGATCCTATGAAGATTCCCCTAGATTCTCCAACATTCCATCAAGATTCCTCTAGATTTTCAAAGACACAATGAAGATTTAGATTCCCCTAAAATCCCAAAGATTCTCCCAGGATTCCCATAGATTCTCCAAGATTCCATGTAGATTCTCTTAGATTCCCTTATATCTATGAAGATTCTCCTAGATTCTCCAAGATTCCATCAAGATTTCCCTGGATTCTCAAAGGTATTATTCCCTTAGGTTTTCAGATATTCCCTCAAGATTCCCGTAGATTTTCTACATTCTATGTAGATCCTCCTAGATTCCGTTAGATTTTATAAAGATTCCCCTAGATTCTCTAAAATTCTATCAAGATTTACATTCTCAAAAATTTTATTAACATTTCCTTAGATTCCTCTATATTCTTATAGATTCCTCAATATTCTTTGTACTTTCTCCTAGGTTCTCGAAGATCCTATGAAGATTCTCTTGGACTCTCTATGATTCCATCAGGATTCCCCTACACTCTCAAAGATTCTATAAAAATTTCCTTAGATTCCTCTAAATTCCCAAAGATTTTCTTGAGACTCCCCAACATTCCGAAGCATTATCCCAATATGTCTCTAGATTCCCCAAGAATTTTATGTAGATTCTTCTAGATTCAAAGATTCCCCTAGATTCTCAAAAATTTTATGAAAATTCCCTTCGATTCCCCAAGATTCTTGAAGATTCTTCTCGATGACTTTTTAAGTTTTATTCTTTGATTTAGCATACCTTGATTGTTTCTTTAGTGAATTTGCATTCTTTAGACACCCAAATGTATTTGTTTGATTCATGTGACTTACACAACTACTACAGTTACATGTATCCAAGATTGAAATGTAACAAGTTATTATCTTCTGTCAATATCTTGTGTTTAAATTTAGTTTTTCCGGCATGGAAAACTTTTTGGATTTTTTTTTTTTCAGGTGAGTTTTCAAAGGTTTTAAAGCTTTTAGCTGCTGGCAAAAGTTTCCAGCATCCAAAAATCGGGCTTGCATTTTTCTTATAATTCAGAAATTTCGATTTTGAGTTTTTCGTCCGCATTGAAGGCTTTGGCGGCTTCAGCATGTAGGCCACGGAATCTGATTTCTTTTGGAATTATGCAATAGGAGAAACTGCTGTAAATCAGATAAAAAGAAGGAATAGAAAGGGCCGAATTTAGGGATGGAAAATTTAGGCAAATCCAGTAGAAAAAGGAATGGGAAGACATAAAAATGCAGCAGATTTCGAGCTGCAGATTGGTCGAGCCATCTCTATGTTCGACGGATGCAGAATCTAGATGCTATTTGGTTGCATGCAGAGCTTCAGATGTTTCTTTCATAGGTGGATTGCATGCTCTTATGTTTCTATTCTATTCTATTCTTATGTTCTTCTTATGCTTTAGTGGTTGCCAAGTAATCTTGAAACCTACTGTTGGTAATGTTTGATAGTTTACTGGGACATTTTTGTTGCTTGAATCATGATAATTTCATTATCTGGAAACCTACTCTTGGTAGTGTTTGATGGTTTAATGGGACGTTTTGGTTGCTTGAATCATGATAATTTCATTATCAAATTGGTTGCATCATGATTTCTCATAATTCTGTGGCAGAAGGGAGTAGGTACAGGTTCAATAACCTCTTTCAGCAATCTAAAATCGAAGGCCATCTTGCACTTTTAAGTCTTAGTCTTTAATTTGTTATTTGTTCTTTGTTCTCATGTGTTTCCTGGTTAATCATGTTCGAAGTTAGAAAATATTGCCGTCTTAGATTCAGCTAAAATGACATCTGCCTTTTCTTTATTGTTTCTGCTGCATCTACATCTTTGGTTACAGTTAGCATTTGCTCTTAGATGGAGTTATGATGGAGACCAGGCACATAGAAGTTATGATGGAGATGAAGCGCAGACAAGATAATGATCAATGGAAAGAATCTGATAATTATACACATTTCCATGGTTTCCACATGTCTTAAAGATTTCTAGCCTTAGAATTTTCATGCCTTGCAATAATCTTCTGCTAAACATGGATGCATATCAGTGTCACTTTAGGTAGATGAGAGCTCATAAAATTTCTGCATCAATGGGTCTCCTATATAGAAGCTTTTGTCGCATGAAGCCTTTGTCTGCATTTGGCTTCATGGTTTTAAGCTACCTTAATTTTAAGTATTGGACGCATGCCAACATGGGTGCCTTTGTAGATTTGATGGTTCTCTTCTCAAAAAAAAAAAAAAAAAAACGCCACATGGTTTTATGTACCACACATGCACAACAATAAAGAAACTTGGACGTATGTATATAGAGCACCAGGAAATTCTAGAAAAACATAATGCAAAAGATGTTACACTGACAAATATGATGATGTGTAAGTCTGTACCTTTGCATATTCACTTTGTGAAGTGAAAAAATGGTGTGCTAAATGGCTTGGACAGGATAACTGGTCAACGACACCTAAATATAAGGAGGTTTATGTGGAGGTTAAAGCTTGTTTGGTGAAGGAAATGTGAAAGCTTGAACCAGACAGGGATGTTAAAATAGAATAGAATAGAATAGTTTTTTTAACGTCCACGGAGACCAATAGGTCATGGGACCCATACAATGGGCTAGTACAATCATTACTACTAGGATTAAAAAACCCCTGCCTCAAAAGATTTTCAAGGGAAAAACCTTTGCAGTAAT
Organism: Isoetes taiwanensis; assembly: GCA_021234155.1. Classification (NCBI taxonomy): domain Eukaryota; kingdom Viridiplantae; phylum Streptophyta; class Lycopodiopsida; order Isoetales; family Isoetaceae; genus Isoetes; species Isoetes taiwanensis. The sequence goes on from JAJEKV010000052.1 coordinate 2,004,267, forward strand.
GATGATACTAGACAAGCGGAGATAATGACTATTGAGGGCTCGGTAATTGCGGGGCGTTTATCTAGAACCTCAAGTATGTATAATGCCAAGTCATGCACAGATGGTGCTCTGAGAAGTTGTGGAAGCGTGGAATGGAATGCTAAGGTCAAAAAATGATTCCAGACTATCTCAAAGGCAGGGCAACTCAGTGCGAATTGATGCAATAGCTACAAGCTTGTTCCTGGACAATGAAGTAAGCAAATATGCTTGGGGCCCTGGTGCCTGTGACGTTCTAGCACGATATCACGGTCCGCGGGGCGTATCTTTATCTTTGCCGTCACGCAGCGTACCGCCACCACCGCGACCGTGTACGTAATGGCGTGTGCGCGGGGTGAGTAGCCCTAGGGGGGCAACTTGCAAGGTATGTGCAATTGTAATTAATGTGCACATTTACCAATGTAAACATTCATTAAGGTGCACACCTTTCCATGTGGGCACATTTTGCCACCTAGCCATTAAAGGCAAGTGGGCCCATTCCCAATTATCCCACATGCTTAAAGGGATAATTGGAAACCCTAGCCCTAACCCCTTGTCTATTTAGGTTAGGAAAACCCTAACTTGCTATTTTCGTCCATAGGGTTTTAGAGCTCTGTTTTGGCTGCCCCAGGAGCCAAAACCACCTCCCAGACTCTGTCTGAGCGAATTGCACCATTAGTTTTCCTTGTTAGATCCACCTTCAAGCAGTTCAGCAGGATGGTCGAACTCAGGTCAGGAGGAGCAACCCAACGATCGGGTATTTAGTCAATTTAATAGCTTAAACCATCTTCCAGTCATAGAATCAGTAGGTTTAGCCTATTAAATTGCCCATAGCAACCATCTAGATTCTCAGATCCCAGACACTAACTAAAGAACCTAACTCTATGATGTAGATTAGATCTAGTTCTTTAGTTCTTAATGATGTATATGGATGATGTATCTCTCTGAGCGCCTTTGTATTGGGAAGGGGGTAGAGGCCCTAAAGCTTGGTAGTTGATGCTCCTAGAAGTAGCCTCTCTAGCAGCACCTTTTTCGGCCTGTGTACAAGAACCACACCTGGTTGTGGGTGAAGGGGCCAGGACCGGGCTAAGAAGGGGGTTCATGTCCTGGCTCTTGAATGATCCCTCCGGTGTGTAAGGCCTACCGAGGGATCATTGTGACTAGGTCTAATGGCTTACCACCGAGTCTGCGGGTAAGGCATGGACTCGACACCCGTGAAGTGGTGTACACTTTCCAGTGGGTTCCCGTCGAAGGCGGCGGTGGCCCTCTAGTCACCTTGAGTCGGTTATGTAGATCTCTGGAGGAGTGATCCCTTCCTGCCCCGCCCGGAATCGGGAGGATGAGACCGGGGAGTAGCCCCTTTGGCTATGCATCCGGCGGACTCTGATCCAGGTCCGACACTTTTCAGCCTACTCGCAGCAAAGCATTGCCGGGGCGGATGGATTGGACAACCCTATGCTATGTTCATATGCCAGCCAAATCCATTGCCATGAACTCTGCGCAATGAACTCTGGACCCAAGCCATCAGGCATCCATTCGAAGTCCGAGCCTTGGGTAGGACCCCTATGTATGATCTTGATCATTGTCTATCAGATGTTGATGCACCACCCTGCGGCGAGGTGGATATATGATTATGTTGTATCTTGACATGTATGTTTACGCTTCCAGCGGCTAGGTAGGCCACGGGGAGGCGGGGTAAAATGACCCCTTCACTCTTCCCACTTTGGAGACCCGTGACGGTCCACGATGATATGTGGAGGGCCCCAGTATCGACATGGAGCGGTATGGGGAAGAACTCTGTTTGTATACGGTCAAGGGCATCGTGATAATGAGTAGGGGCGTCCACAGTGGTATCGAGCAATGTTCTTGGAGACCAAGAGCAAAGCACTGGCCATGTTCCCAGTAGTACTAACTTGATAGGATCCTCAAGCCTCGAAAAAGTGGGAAATTTTTTTCTCATTTTTGTAGTTTATGCTAAGCTAGTAACAGTTAAGTGAATTGAAACATAATAAGACTAAAAAGAATGAGCCAAACCCTTCTCGGGCAAGGTGGTCTCACACGTCGCGCCTGGTCAAAGAACTGAACTTTAGTTTTTGGACGAGGCGCTACCTGTGAGACATTGAGCCAAGAAGACCTTAAAACTTGATAAATTTCACCAAAGTAATATGGTAAGGCGAGTTCTAAGGTAAAATTAGTTAGAATAGTATGTTTAAATCACTTAAATTACTTAAAATTGTGTAAGATCTCACACGTCGCGCCTGGTCAAAAAACTAAACTCTAGTTTTTGAACGCCACCTACCTGTGAGACCAATAATTAAAAATCTCTGAAACAAGTGTATGTTTTAAGTAATTAGGTGCCTTGCCACGCTAAATAGAGCAACTCAGATTTTGACCTAAAATTTCCCAAGCTATAAATAGATGTAGACCCCACCCATTTGCACGTTCCCGCCCTAGAAATCCGCTCTCCCTCACTTAGGCGATCTTTGGGCGCTGATATCCGATCGACGAACCGTCAAGCATGGCACGAACCAAGCAGTCTTCCAGGAAGCCTCGTCCAGGCGAAACCACCAGGGCCACAGACGCCAACCTTATTCGGCAGATGCTTCGTGAGAGGCTCGCGAGGGGGGGGTCGTTCGCCTTCGAACGAGGAGGACATCCCAGGAGATCAAGATACATCTGATCTGATTGATGTTTTCAATCAGCAGGTGGATCAAGATGAGGCCGCATCACCAACTTCCATGGACGAGGAGACAAGGGAAGTTTGCGAGGAGATAGAGCGGGAGATTCAAGAGCAGGAGGGGAAAGAGGACCACTCTGATGCAGCAACAGAGATCCTCGAAGACGAAGACGAGGGAGCACAACGGGAAAGGAGGACAAAGGAGCGGCAAGAGCACAGCGGGCCAAGGCTCGACCCAATCGAAGAAGAAGACCTTGCAGCATGGATTGCAAAACACGAGAAGAAACAACGGCGCCAGGAAAGCAAGAAGAGGAAGAGGAAGAGGGAAGAGGAGGCGAAAGTGGCCGAGGAGAAGAAGAAGGCAAAAGGGAAATTCATGGTGGGCGAGAGGAAGCTCAAGCAAGGGAAGGGCCCGAACCCCAAGATCGTCATCACTGAACGGCCACCTGATCAACCACCAAACTCCTCCGACGACTCCTCCGACGAAGACTTCAACCCCAACACCGGAGGTGGAAGCTCTTCTAAACCCCCAGGCGACGAGCAGGTAGTACCTGAGCAGACAGCGCCCGAGCAGGAGCAGCCGGACCAAGTGCAGAAGCCCCCTCCTTATCCAAAGTGGGACAGGAAGAAGCAACCACGGCCTGCCCGAGAGGCCTACGTCACGGACCCCTTCAAGATCTATCAGCGAAAGATGAGGGAGCACGAGGCATATATGAAGGAGTGGGAGGCTTACAACTCCTACTACCAATAGAACAGGGTCATAACGATCGAGGGCGGACATCCAACGAAGAGCCAGACTCTAAGGCCGCCACCACCGAAGCCCAAGGTCCCCAAGAAGCCAGCCAAGAAGAAAGCCAGCAGGAAGGAGACCGAGAGAAGAGCACTGAGGGAGATCCGGCACTTCCAGCACAGCTACGGCCTCTTAATTCCCCGTGCCCCCTTTGCTCGTCTAGTCAGAGAAGTGATGCAGGATTTTAGGACCGACATGAGGGTCACAGATGAGATGCTGCTGGCACTGCAGGAAGCGGCTGAGCAGAGGATAGTGCAACATTTTGAAGACTCGACAGCTTGCACTGTTCACGCGAAGCGAGTAACCCTCACGAGGAAGGACATGCAATTAGCTAGTTTAATTAAGGGAGATCCCAAATAAACATTTTGTAAATAATCAAAAATTTTGTAATATAAATCAATTTTGAAGTATTTGATGTGTCTAAACTTGTTTAATTAGGACAAATTAGCAGGTTTTAGTTTTTGTTTTAGTGAAACAGGACATTTACAGACCGAAAAGTGTGATGTCTCACAGGTTGCGCCTGGTCAAGAAACTAAAGTTTAGTTTTTGGACGAGGCGCTAGCTGTGAGACCTCGCCCAAATTTGCCCAAAACAGCTCCAAATTGACCAAGTAAGGGGTCAATTCTGCCTAATTTGAGGAGTCTGTCATCCTTACACCCTTAGTTTACCCAAATTGGACATGTTATGATCAAAATGGGACTGATGTCTCACACGTCGCGCCTGGTAAAGAAACCAAAGTTTAGTTTTTGAACGAGGCGCTACCTGTGAGACCTCCTACCATTTCTTCACCATAACTTGTCCAAATGATCTCCAACTTGCTATGTTAGGATCTTTAGGTAACCCAGTCATGCTCAAACCCTTAAATTAGTCTTCCAATTTCCATTTAGACCTCAATATAAGCTAGAATTGCCTAACTCCAAGAATTTTTCAAGTCACCCAAAAATTAGGGTTTTTCCCCTTTTCTATAAATAGGCCCCTCATTTCTTACGTAGCACCCCACGAGTTTGCTCTTGCCCCCTTAGCCGATTTTCCAGCACTCTGAGGTGCCCTTGCATCCGTTTGCTACTTTCTTCCTCGCTAGACTCATGGCAACCTCTGATTTCAGGCGATGGTACAAAGCCCGGCCATCTTCATGCCGGCCAGGCGACGTCGATGAGATTTTCCGGGTCTTCCGGAAAGAAATTGATGTTCAAGCAACCTTGCACGCAATCCCAGCATATAGCAGAGTCTTGTCTGAATTCCAAGCTAGGGTAGGGCCATCCTTAGTGCAGCTCCCACCTTGCATAGGCTACTTTGTTCCTAGGCAATCCCTTCAAGCAGCCTTAGGCGATGTCCCAAACATTGCCAAGTACCTCACAAACAAGGCCCAAAGACATGCTCGAGCCAATGGTCCCCAACCATCACAACGGGACCAAATACTTTTCTTTCAACGCTGCCTTAGCCATTTTTCTTACCCACCGTGCCGAAAATCCCATGGGAGAAACCTCTATTCCTCCCATGGATGTGGACCCATTAGCCACAGCAGTATGAACAGGAGCAAGAAGGAAGGGAAGAAGACGAGGAATCAGAAGAAGAGGACGAGGACTACGTCGAGCTCGACCCAAAGAGCAACGCTAGCGCGTAACAAGAGTTGCGAATTAAAGAAGCCGGCAAACTCTCGAGATCGCGCCCCCTTGGGCTAGGCATCACAAGCCTAGCCCCCATCATCGTCGAGGGCTTAAGAGTATCCGCTCCTAGGGCTTACATCCGTAACCTCCCGAGTGCGTGGAAAGAGAGTATCGACCCGGTAACCCGGCCGCACCAACTCCGGAGAATCGCACTGACGACTTCATCGCCCGAGGAACTTCCACTTCCCACTCCAAGTAAGGGAAGCCGACACTTACACGGGAGAGTCGACCTCCGACATTCAAGCCTATGGCAACATCAGGCAGATTATGGAGGCGCGGCAACTACCAACGGAGGAAGAGTTCCTTGCTCTACAGGAACAGATGGGGATCCGCCACAAGACCTCGAACATCTTAACGCAAGTTCTTCGACAACACCTCCCTCGAGAGCTTAAGAGGCGAAGTTCGACCTCGAGAGCATCATCAAACAATCGGAGACTACAGGGAGCTCACCACGGTGGGAGGTCGCACGACTCATGCCAGACACGAGTTGGAGGCCGAGGAGGCGAGGACCCATCACACAACGATAGGTCGCTGCGGTATTACCTTCCCCTGCTGATGGATGGAAGAATAGCGGCAATTCATAAATTCACCCCAGGAAGGCGAGGAAAGATGTCGATATAATTAGCATCTCAGGCTTTGGCGGCATGCTCGCTTCAGCTCCCAGCAAGTATGCCATCTCACGGTGAAGGCGGTAGCGCCGATATTTTGACCGCCATCCCTTACAGACCAGCGGGGAGAGTGGCGATGACATGACCTATACCTCCGTGAGGATAGAAGATTTGGCGAGAGCCTTCTGCGAGAGGATATTTCCAATCAACGTCCTTGAACTTGGGCCATTCGGTGAGAACTTGACCCAAGTGAAGAAGTTCCCTAGAGGATAATCCATCATCTGCGGCGATTCCAAGAATAGTTAGATTCTTGATCCCGGGGGTCTTTCTTGTATTAGGATATTATATAATATAAATATAATCTCTTTTGCACTCTAAATGTTTTGTTGATGTATTTTGTCCCCCAACTATACCAACAAACATAAATAATGCAAGAGAACAAGTAAAACTAACTATATAGCCATGAAGGGTGATTTTTTATTGGTGGTGTACAAAAAAGCGAAATATCAGCACGTCGTAAGCACCTTATATGAGCGCTGCTTTTTTTTTTTTAGACGGCCGTGCAGGGTAATGAAGTCTGTCGACGGGCGTAATGAAGTCTGGCGACGGTCATGATGAAGGGGGCTTACGAGCTCCGGAATGCGCGCCAAATGATTTGGGGTCCGATTCCTCCCAAGCTTCCCAATTTTTTCGAAACTTCAAGCTCTTTGGCTCTGCCGGAACAGTGCGCCCTTTGAAGCTCTTTTTCGCTCTTCAAGCTCTTTTTCGTTCCGTCTAATTCAAGTGATGGAGCCAGCTTCGAAACAGGTAACAATGTTGAGTTTTTTCGCTCTGATTTATTACAGAGATTGAATTTAAAGCTTTTCCATTTTATTTGCAGTTGCCGGTTGCTAGAACAGAGCGTGAATTCGCTACTTGCCGTGGTCTGCCTTCGGTGGGAAAGAAGCCCAAGCAGTTGAAGCCGGAAGATGTTTCGGAAAATGAATGGTTACAGGTTTGGAAGTGTCCACTTGAATGTGGGAAAATGAAGATCAAGGATGTCCAGCCAGGTTTCAGGGCTGAATTGACAGATTTGATTAACAAGGTATACCGAAGAAGCCGGGTTAATCACGGTTCGAACTCAATTTGCAAGAGCTTTCGCATGGCGAGACACCAACAAGGCTCTTGCAAACCCAAAGGAGTATTTAGTGAACCGGGCTTCTTTTTTCTTTCAGACTACGCACAAGGATTCCGTGAAGAAAAGGTCAAGGAAAAACCACACAATACTTTTGAGAAGAACATTCGTGATTGTGATGGGCGGGTAAGAAAGCTCGTGGAAATGAAGGGTGAGGTCGTGGAACAAAGCTAATCAAAGTTGAAGAAGAGGTGTCGGATGGAAGGCAGCCCCGGTTTACGAAGTTGTGTGCAATTTAGCGTATTCTCGCTGCAGAGAAATACAAATACGATGTGACTTGCAAAATTTTGATTTTGATGATGATGTCAATCGGAAGACAAATGCTATCTTGAAGACGGAGGAGGACTTGTTAAAGGGTCTTCTCCATGGACTCTGTTGAGCATGGATAAGGGCAAGTACAACTCTTTGGTTGATGAGGTTTCAATACTGAAACGAGACATAGCAGCATTTGATGTAAGTATTGAAAAGTGGCATTCAAAAGCAACTCAAATTTCTGTGCTACAGAATAATAAGAAGTTTCAGGCCATCAACATCAACATGGGTATTTATAACTTTCCTCTATCTTCTACTTCTGAAGCTTGTGTCTTGTGTGGCCTTGATTTTAGTGATGAATACACCATGCATGTTCAGCTGAAGTGCAGCCATAAGTGGCACTTAGCTTGCTTTTCGTCTGTGCTGGATAGCATGCAGTGTTTAGGTGCAGGTTGTGATGAATCAGTGCCTTATGCACTTTTGGTTGAGCTTGGGCTTATGAGTGATCAGACAAGTGCTCATGAGGATGATGCTAGCCATGATGAGGAAGAGTCCGGGAAGAAAATGCAAACCGATGAACCCAAGAGTGGTAAGATCCATAAAAGAAAATTTGTAATTGATGAAGAAGGTAGCAGCTCTGGACATGACAGTGTGCCTCAAAGGACAATGAAGAAACGCATGACGAGGAGTGCAAGAAAGAAAGTACTTGAGAGTAAGTTTGTGCTTATTGACTTTGTGCTTATTGAGTGCTGGATTCTATTTGACTATGACAGATGCAGATGAAGCTAAGCAGAGCCCAAAGTCTCCCAAACATGTAGTAAATAAAGGTGAGTGTTTTCATATTGTGATGCTATTATTGTCTCATATTATGTTGATCTTGTTTGTTCTTCTTCAGCTGTGAAAGATATCAACATGCAATTCTTAATGGATGGACTATGTGCTGATGAAGGTGAAGAAGCTTTTGGCAGTCCACTCAGTAGCAAATCCAAAGGTATTGTATGTTTGACCTTCATTACTTAGATAGTTAAGCTGCTGACTTTAAATCTTTCTCTTTAAAATTGTTTCAGTAGCAGCAGACCTTAAGGAGCCAACTTTTATGCCAAGAAACCTGATGAAGGATTTGCCTGGAAACCTGATGAAGGATTTGCCTGGTGCTGATGTTCATGTTGCTGATGTTCATGATGCTGGTGCTGAAATGTTGAACATTGGTAAGTCACAGAACATGTGGTTGCTGGTTGTTTGATTATGTTTTCTGATGTGTTTCCTTTTTATATCGGGTTAAAAAGCAACGACATTGTCCAAAAGGAAGATGTTATTTCTTCTCCGCACAATGAGGAGGAAAATGGACCGACTCTTGCGAGGCATATATGCTTTTAAAGGTTTAAAAAAGAAAAAATTAAGTTGTATCTTCCTCGATTTGGGAACTTCTAATCTTCTAATATGCTATCATACCTATGAAGTGATTTAAGTTATTGAAGATGGGATGCAATTTTGTCTGCTAAGCATCCTCCAATTTTGTACTTGGTTCAATTTTGTATACGGGTTACTGAATCAATATATTTATATATCCACCTTGTTGATGTTATGTGAGATCATTGATGTTATTGCTGAAAATTAAATTTAAGATCATTGGATCGATTCTGATACCATTGAATTTCCACCATTGAAGTGGATAATCATAGACTTAGATGACCATTAGATTTAGATAAGCATAGAATTAACCAAACCCATTTGCATTAACTAATGGTTTTATTAACCAATGATATTAACCAATGGTATTAACCAATGATATTAACCAATGGTATTAACTAATGGTTTGATTAACCAATGATATTAACCAATGATATTAACTCATTTGCATTAACCATTTGCATTAACTAATGGTTTTATTAACCAATGGTATTAACCAATGGTATTAACCAATGATATTAACCAATGGTATTAACTAATGGTTTGATTAACCAATGATATTAACCAATGATATTAACTCATTTGCATTAACCATTTGCATTAACTAATGGTTTTGTTTTGATTAACCAATGATATTAACCAATAGTTTTATTTTGATTAACCAATGATATTAACCAATGATATTAACTCATTTGCATTAACCATTTGCATTAACCAATGGTTTTATTAACCAATGGTTTGCACCCATTTACATTAACCAATGGTTTGAACCCATTTGCATTAAACAATGGTTTTATTTTGTTCTTGGCATTTACAAGTTTAAATTGTCAATGAAATTGTTGGAATGAAATTGTCAATTGTATGGTTTTATTGTTAATTGAGTTGGTCACTTGTCTAATCTTTTGGTTATTTTAGACTTGGATGACTTGGCTGCCATATTGCCTGATGACTTGGCTGTTGACTTGGCTACTGATTTGCCTGCCACCTTGTCTGCTGACTTGTCTGCTGACTTGGCTGTTGACTTGGCTGCCACCTTGCCTGCTGACTTGGCTACTTGATTTGCTCGCCACTTTGTCTGGCCGACTTGTTTCTGTGACTTGTCACCGACTTGGTCGTTGACTTGGCTGCCACCTTGCCCTGACCGACTTGGCTACCGATTTGCCCGCCACTTTGTCTACATGACTTGTCTGTTGACTTACCCGCCGACTTGGTCGTTGACTTGATCGCCACCTTGCTCTCCGACTTGGGCTCGCCGAGTTGTTCTGTTGACTTACCCGTTGTTTTGTTCGGCTGGATTGCTGCCGCTAGCAACATCACATTGTGCTAATATATGTGAGCAAGTCTGCAAACTTTCAAGTATGTTTTCATGGACATCAGCTTCCAATTCAAACATATTACATCCCACATCTTTCATTTCAAAATTGCATGAAACAACTAGGTGGCTATAAACACCAAGTGCGATCGCTCATATTCAAGCGACTCATATTTGTTGTCTCCTACCGTTTATAAAACTTGCCTCACACAACGACTTCCCTCCTCCCAAATTTTTGGCCCCATGGGTCTTTGTAGGCCTTCTCTACAACATGCTTAGGTATAGTGCACTTTAGGATGTAGAAGTCAACCTTTTCTTTGTTGTCTGCTGGAGCAACCACTGCAAAGTTCTCCCCTACATCAATAATATCTGATTTCCACTCAGCATCCCCCTTATAGACTGGCCCATCCACAACTGCAGTATCATCTTGAATCCCTGGTCTTAATTCGGAAAAAGTCCAGCTACCTATTCTATTTTTGTTTATGCACTTACTGTACTTACCCAACCAACAATCATGACAAAAGCACGAGTAATTCATATGTGCAACTTGAGTAGCATCCTTGGAGTTTACTGGCCTGATGCTATGGAATTTACTAGACCCTCGATAAAGTAGCACAAAAAACCGCTCCAACTCTTGCTTACTTCATCAATCTTTATCTCCCAAAAGTACCTAAAAACAATTAATAGTTTGTTACAGTTAGTAATGTTTACCACAAAGAAGACTGTACAAAGAAGTTGGTACAAAGAGGGTACAGCAAGAAAGACCGGGTACAATAGTCTTCATTAACATATGCAAGACCCTATGTTTGTCGAATCTTTGAAGTGCTCCGCGAGTGCACTGAACAACGCCTCGGCATTTCTTAAAGGTTTGGAATTTCTTTTCAACATTTCATGGGTGAGTGCTCTCTTCAGAACAGCCCCTGCCCCATCATGCTCCCCTGCAAGGTAACAAACAACTATCTTTAATGTTTTGCAGATTCCAGCCTTAATGAGACATTGGAATTTACCTTTTCCATGATATGATGCAAAGTAGTTCCAAAGGAATTGGAATGCCCGATACCTTATAAAAAATCTACCAAGAAAATAGAAATTTCTTGCACCCTTGAACTGAGATGAGCAGCCATCTGACCACATTATATGGTTGTTGTATTTGACTTCCTTTGTTGGCCAAGTAATCGATGCTTGTTAAGACAAGTCTTTGGACAAACAAGGTGTCATGCTCCCTATCATCCGAAATGTAAAAGTGTGTCTCCTTGATGATATTCCTATCACCTTTGCATAATGAATTATCCTCCACCTCTTTTGCAGTTGCATGCCTATAAGTGATGTGCACAAGTATTGTGCATTGGTCATTTCTCCAATGTAAGCTTTGGATTTCTTGTTGTATCTTGAAGGTATAGTTTTCAAATAAATCAATGACGATACCACTTTGTGTTTTTTCGAAAGTGCCTAAACAATCTCCGAATTGTTTTGCCTCGCCATCTAGCCTCATAATTATGGGGAATGAATTCAGTTAAAATATTTTTAGCATATGACATCACATCTGGCCGTTGAATTGCCTTTGTATACCAAATTCACAACAAAGCTTTGGAACCACCTTTGTCCCACCTTTGCCATCGTGTTCTTTTTGCTGATTCATAAACCTAAAAAGCAAAGCAATGATTAGTTTAATAAATCACAAAATCAGAAAGGAAATGCACATCACCCACCCTATCAAAAGTTTTCCAATCTACTAAATGCCCCGCAGCCCTTGCTTAATTCTTTTTTGACACATAGGTAACTTAGATGGGCCACAAACAAAGGCATTTCAAAGAACATGCAATTATGAGTATACCACTCATCTGCAATGTCCTTGAACATACAATTGACCTCCACAAATCACTTGAAGATTTGTAGGTCTTAGTATTAGCTTCACACTTTGCTCCAAAGACCACAAAATGTAACAAGTACAACTACAATCAGCACCATGAATCTTTTGTATCCAACCTAATCTTGTTCAAGGTTGCTTGTCTAACATAATCTAGTCTCATATGATACACACAACAACAAGTCTCCCCGCCCTTTACTTTTCGAACAAATGGAGGTTTCAAAGGTAATCTAAAAGTCGAGAATGAAACTTCAATTTTGGATATTCTTTTCAAAAACTAGCATAAAAAGAACACCGCATTAAAAGTAACAAGCACATTAGCATTGTAAACAAATGAATTATAAACTTAAAAGAATAAAACCAACCTCGCCTTCCAAGAAGTGTAGAGCATGCATTATCTTCTTTCCTTTGCCAAGCCTAATCTTAATAACATGTTTCTTGCATGGTGACACTCGGTCCGATGAGTCCAAAAATCAATTACTAATTTCTGTTTTTTTTACGCTTAGTTTATCGATCTGGTTTTCTTTTTGAACATTGACCATGGGCCATCACCAATTTCTGCTATTTTTCTCCTCCGAATCGCCTGTTGTCACATATCTTCTATTCAAGTTTAGGCACTTGGAAGTTCCCAAACAATTAGTGCCCGACAACAAAGATATACCATGGTCGAGGTCCTTCTTTGTAAGTACATCAAGTGGATCCGCATGCTTATGGTTTGCAAGAGAATTCTTGAGGTTGTTAACTATCTTTCTCATTGTGTCTACTTCTTTCAATTTTAACATTTCAAATTCGGCAAAGAACTTAGCAAAGACCTTGAAGAACTTCTTTCCTCTCATTCTTTGAAACTTTATGACATACCTCATTAGCATGGTCTCGCAATCAACCTCGACAGCTTGTTGTTTTTCTTCTTTCCAAAACATTCTCTTCTAATTCTTTGTCCTCTTCCTTCAATTCGGCTTCCTTGCTCTCTTTTCTTGCTCTCTCGCCTTTCTCTTTTCTCAGACCGACCGATTTTCTCAGAGTAACAAACTATCTTCTATCTGTGTTTCATATTCTGCAAATAGTAAACAATACTGAGAATGAAACACTACATATGAAATAAATTAAGCACTACATAAAACAGATTGCTTAAAAAACTTCACATGAAAGAATGTACCGCTTCAATCAGGTTTCATATTCGCAAATAGTAAACAATACTCGTAATAAAGCACTACATATGAAATAAATTAAGCACTACATAAAAAAAAGACCGCCTAAAAAAAAATCGACATGAAAAGAATGTACCGCTTCAATCTGTGTTTCATATTCTCGCAAATAGTAAACAATACTTTAATAAAGCACTACATATGAAATAAATTAAGCACTACATAAAACAATTTTAAAAAAACAACTGCACATGAAAGAATGTACCTGCTTCCACTGAGTCCTGCATGTGCTGATTTTGGATGTCATGTACATAATCAACACAAGTATCATCATATGTAGGAACGTTTGTATCCTCCACTTCTTCTGCAAATTAGGAAACAGAAATTCAAGAATCAAAATAAAATTCCCATGGCATGCTGAAGAGCTGATTACCAGCAAAGCATTCATAGACAAAAGATTGTTGTATAGGCTGAGTATATGGAGTCGCCCCATAGACAAAAGATTGTTGTATAGGCTGAGCAATCTTGGAAGCCAGACGACCACATAGCTCCTTGAATTGGTGGGACTGCTCTTGAAGATTATGCAAACTGGAGAATAGATTGTTTGGATCAAACAGTACTCCATTCCTTGCAATGGATAAACGGAAGAGATCCGCCAATTCGGGCCGCATTGGAAGAATTCGAAAAAGAAAATGCAGAAAAAATGATTTTCCCAAACAAAAACATTCCTTGGGAAATTTGCCCGCCAATTCCAAATTCCAAACACCATCCAAGCAGCTACATACCGGGATCGCCGACATGGACAACAACCACCGATCTTCCCCAATTGGTTACGGATCGAGCGCCCGAGGTTGGGAAATTTTGGCGGGCCTGGAAAACAGCGATCGGCGCCAAAACGCCACGATGAAGGACGGTCAGCACCGTTAATCACCCTATGTCGCGATTACGCTGAATTGTACACCACCAATAAAAAACACCCGAACTACTTGTGTATGCAGCTAGAGGCCTAGGCTCGGGGAAACGACAACGCCGAGACCATATGGAAGAACAGTCTCCCCCAAAGCCACCCCGCAAGGAACCCGCTTTGAGGAATTCGACCCATGACCCCGGAAGAGGAAATATCACGATGAGGAGGACAGACCTTGAAACAGATAAAGGCCTTTGGCGGGCCGCACGCTGTGAGCTGGTTCGTGGGCAACGCCGGTTGCCGCAAGCATCAGCCTCGAAAACAGAAAGAGACAAGAAGAGGAACAAGAGAAGGAGGTCCTCCAGCTCGGAATCCTCCGACTCAAGCTCAGATTTGGACTCCGACTCCGAGGAAGAGGAAGAGCAGGCCCAAGACCGAACAGATGGAAGGCAAAGGAACACTGCAGATGCAAGACAGAGGGACACCATAGATGGACGACAAAGGGACACCAGAGCCTCTGACTACCAGAAGAAGGTAGATTCTGCACTGGGCAATGTATGGAAGGCCCGGAAACTCGAACAGTTCTCGGGGGAGAACAGGTCAGGATTAGAAGCAGAGGCATGGCTGGACAAAATGAGTGAGTACGGCAATGCATATGGCATGAAGGATAAGGACAAAGGTAGAGTGGCTACAGCCAACTTGAAAGGAGCCGCACGGATTTGGTGGAAGGGTTATGCAAAGGCCCATGGGTTGAGCAGGGATGCTTGCAAGTTCAGAAAGTTTGCTAAAGCCTTCAAGCGCCATTACGTCCCAAGAGAGCACAAGTCCAAAGATGATGCAACAACATCTACAAAGTTTGCAACAGGGAAACAAATCGGGCCGTAAATATACGAGGAATTCATGAGGTTAAGGCTTTATGTGCCAAGGTTGGGTGAAAAGCATGCAGTGGAGAGCTACATTGAGGGGCTGAATGAGGAGATCCGCAAGAGGGCAATAAACCCTAAGACAGTATCAGAAGCAGAGTCCAAGGCAATAAGCTTGCAAGGGATAAGACCTCAGAATAGCGGGCAGAGACAGTAGTATTACCAGGATAAAGGCAAGGCAACAGGGAGTTATAGCCCTAGGGCAGCCAGTCCAGGTCCAGCTAGAGCCCCATATGGTGGCAATCAGGGAAAGCAGCAGGAGAAGAAACAGGTGTCCTTCAAGGACAAGCAGGAAGGGTCAAACTACTCCAAAGCAGTGCGATCCTTTTTGCAGGCGATGCCCAAGGAAAAGAGGCAGGAGTGCATAGAAAAAAGCAGCTTTTGCTTCCAGTGCTTCCAAACCAAAGCCATAGGACGAAAACCGCCCCTACGCCATGAGTGCAAATGCCAGCGAGTTGGGAGATTGGGACACTCGTCGCCGACGACGACGGGCGAGGCAGCCCCGCGACTACATTGTGGTGAGTGTCATATCTTTGCCGCAATAGATACAGAGCAAAGGAGAGCCAAGATAAAGTAATTTCCACAAGAGGGAAGGCCAAGGCCAAGTCCTTCATAGTCCTGATAGACTCAGGAAGTAGCCATAACTTTGCATCCCCCAGAATGGTTGAAATATTGAAGTTGAAACCACTAAAGTCGAAGCCGAGGCCCGTTGTTTTAGCAAGTGGAGCAAGAAGGCGCATAACAAAAAGAGAATTAACTTCGACATCGACTTGCCGTGGATTAATATCCGGATGGGGGCGTAAGTAATGGGTATTGGCAAGTATGACTTGATCATAGGAATGGAGTATCTTGGACCAGCAGGGGCCATCATTGATTGTGGAAAGCGGAAGGTGACCTTCCCAACACCCGACGGCAAGATCATTGAGATCACAGGTAAAGAAGTTGTTCCCCGGCCATGCGAAGTATGTCTTCTAAACGGATGTTCAAGTGCATAAAGAGCGAGCAAGTAGCTTATATCTTTAAGCTTGAGATCCAAGAGACTGAGCCAGAAGAAGGTAAAGAGGATAAGGGGCTCAGCAAGTTACCTAAGCAGGTAGCTAACTTGATCACGGAGTTCCATGATCTCTTTCCAGATGAGATCAAGCAGCTTCCTCCTTATAGGGGAGTTGAGTGCGAGATAGCACTTTCGAACCGAACAAAGCCGACAAGTAAGGCTCCATACGTAATGACGACACGAGTTGAGTTGACGGAGCTAAAAAGAAGCAATTGCAGGAGTTGCTCGACCTAGGCTTTATTAGACCTAGCGTCTCGCCGTTTGGAGCACCTATTCTTTTTGTAAAGAAGAAGGATGGTAGTTTGAGGATGTGTATAGACTATAGGCAGTTGAACAAGCACACCATTAAGAACAAGTATGCGCTTCCCAGATCAGATGACTTGATGGATCAGCTCCAAGGGGCAAAGGTCTTCTCCAAAATCGACTTAAGGTCAGGCTATCACCAAATCCGGATTAAGGAAGAAGATATTCATAAAACCGCTTTCAGAACGCGGTACGGGCACTATGAATTCACGGTAATGCCTTTTGGCTTATCAAACGCCCCAGCAACGTTCATGAGACTCATGAACGACATCTTCAGGGAGTTCCTAGACACCTTTGTGATAGTTTTCTTTGATGACATTCTGGTGTATAGCAGATCCCTTGAAGAGCATGTGCAACACTTAAGGAGAGTGCTGGAGAAATTGAAGAGGCACCAGTTGTACGCCAAGTTGTCGAAGTGCCACTTCGCAACGGAGAAGGTGGAATATCTTGGTCATGTAATCTCAGCAGAAGGAATCTCGACGGACCCTGCCAAGATTGAAGCCGTCATTCAGTGGCCGGCACCGAAGAATGTGCATGAGGTCAGAAGTTTTCTCGGCCTAGCAGGGTACTACAGGAAGTTCGTGAAGAACTTTGCTAAGATTGCGGCCCCGCTAACAGACTTAACGAGGGCGGAGAAAGTGAAAGATTGGGTAGAGCATTGGCACAAGAAAGCCCAAGCGGGGTTTGAATTATTAAAAGAAGCTTTAACAACTGTCCCAGTCTTAACCCTGCCGGACCCAGAAAAAGATAAGCTTGTAGCCACAGATGCGAGTAAGATAGCTACAGGTAGAAGAGCGTGTGGTAGCGTATGATTCCAGGAAGATGAACGACGCCGAGACGCGCTACTCAACGCACGATCAGGAATTGCTTGCGGTTGTCAGGGCATTAAGAATTTGGAGGCACTATCTCTTGGGAAGGAAGTTCCAATTGGATACCGACCATCAGAGCCTCCAGTATGTATTCACGCAACCACACCTTAATCTGAGGCAGCGAAGGTGGATGGAGTTCCTCAAGGAATATGACTTTGATATAGTTTACAAGCCGGGGAAGCTCAATGTGGTAGCGGATGCACTTTCAAGGCATCCCCTGACAACTAGGGTGCATTGCAATGCAATTTCGACGCTCTCCAGCGACTTTGGTAAGAAGATTGAAGAGTCCTTGCCAACGGATGTGGATTTCAGGGAAGTATGGGCAAGCCTCTCTAGGGAGGCTAGAACAGATAAGGAGCGGGAAGCCTTCAAACATTATAAGAAGGAAGGCAACCTGTTATATCATAAGAACAAGTTGTGCGTACCCGAATCATCAGAGGTAAGGAAATTGATCCTCCACGACACGCACAACAGCCCAATAGCTGGCCATGCGGGATTCATGAAAACATATTTCAAAGTGCGCAGCAGCTATTATTGGCCAGGAATGAAGAAGCAGATAGCTCACTACATCAAGGAATGTCAGCTATGTCAGTAGACAAAGGCAGAGCAGCTCCAAATTCCAGGGGCTTTGGAGCCATTAGCGGTGCCAACCGCTAAGTGGGAGGTGATCAGCATGGATTTCATCACAGGACTCCCAAGGACCGTAAGAGGGAAAGACGCTTTGATGGTAGTAGTCGACAAGTTGTCGAAAATGGCACATTTTGTGCCTTGCAGAACCACAGATACCGCTATGGATACAACGAAGCTCTGCACCAAAGAGATCTTCAGGCTTTATGGCATGCCAAGGGAGATTATCTCCGACAGGGACCCCAAGTTCATGAGCGCCTTTTGGCAAGATCTCTTTACGACGATTCAGACCAAGCTATCCATGAGCACGGCCTATCATCCGCAGACGGATGGCCAAACGGAGCGGACCAATAGGATTCTGGAGGACATGCTACGGAACTATGTCTGGAACAAGCAAGGTATGTGGGAAGAATTTATTCACTTGGTGGAGTTTGCCTACAATAGCACCAAGCAAGAATCATCCCAAATGTCACCGCTTTATGATCAATTACGGCTACCAATGCCTAACTCCGCACACTTAGCACAACCCCGTGTCAAAAGTAGAGGTTTCGCAGCAGATGTTGTCCGACATGCAGCAGTTAGTGGAAGAAGTTCGAGGGTATCTTCTGGCAGCAAGAAGTCGTCAAAAGAGCATCGCCGACAAGCATCGAACAGTCAGAGAGTTCAAAGTTGGCGAAGACGTATGGCTGAAGATCAAGGTAAAGCAGGCGAAGCTCCGCATCGAAAATTGCAAGAAGCTTGCTCCAAGGTGGGCTGGACCTTTTAGAATAGTCAAGAGAGTAGGTAATCAATCCTACAAGTTAGATTTGCCAAAGACACCTAAAGATTCATAAGGTCTTCCACGAAGTTTGTTGAAGAAGCATACTCCAAATCCGCATTTAAGTCTTGGACACTCCAACGTTGTTGGAAATGATCGAGCAAATTTGAAATAGTTCCAGAATTGATTCTTGATAAAGCCTTCAAGAAAACGAGGAGATCAGAGTTTCTCCAATATTTGGTCAAGTGGAAACACTTGCCAGTGGAAGACGCGACATGGGTACTTAAGAAAGATCTAGTAAAACAGTACCCACAATTTATGGAGCAATGGGACGGCAAGGTCATCTCCGAAGAAATCGGGTCAGGCATGTCGATTTGTGTAGATTAAGTCTATGTGTAGTTATGATTAATCTACGCATGCAACCTATGCTAGGTATGGGTCGCATGCGTTGTTACCGGCGATGAGACCACTACGGTGATCTCTAGGGCGGGTGTAATGCCAATGTAGGCATGACCGCTGTTTCCGCTTGGATGAGTGGAAGAAGATTAGAAAGTCTACTTCTGTTCCACGGAAGTAGACGACCTCGAGAGAAAGGAGGTCATTGAGGAATGCATTGATAGGAAAAGCACCTCTAGCCCCATATATGCTTTGATAGGAGGAATCTGGCCTTCCCGCCCCAAATACGGGAAGGACCTATCCTCCACGCCAAGCAACTAAAGGTGTAGGCATGAGCGCATATAGGCATATAGGCCGCTCTCCACGCCACGATGGAAGATTCACCCTCTTCCTACGGCGGAGATTAGCCATGCATCCATGTAGATAGGTGGGGTGGTCACCATATAACCAAAATTTCTATTAATAATTAAAATGGTAATAACGTAGTGTCGAATTTGTGCCAATAGAGCTGCTCGGGAGGGCAAGGAGGTCGAAGCTATTTAAGACTTGCAACACAAATTTTGTTGGAATGTGTTGCAAGGAATGAAGAGTACCTCGAACGATAATTATATATATATGAAATGTTAAAATTTTGATAAACAAAATTGTCATGATAAGTGAATTATTGAGTAACTTGTTTTAAGGATGTTATGAATTGATAAGTTATTTCATAAGTTAAGGGCGTAATAATGTTCTAAAAATATTACCTTAGGGTAATTTTAATAAATGTGTAGGTATTATATTGTATGCATCAAGTTGGTTGCAGGTTAGGACGTTTCCAAGGTGGGGAGACCCACGATGCTGCGGACAACATCATTTCAAGGTGGGGAGAATGTGACGTTCCAAACACGATACGGTCCCGTGACGTATAATCAGATCGCCCAATCACGCCGCACACGCCGCCCCGACCGACGCGGTGTACCGACGTGTAGCCAGGTGAGTAGCCCTAGGGGGGCAACTTGCAAGGTATGTGCAATTGTAATTAATGTGCACATTTACCAATGTACACATTCATTAAGGTGCACACCACCTAGCCATTAAAGGCAAGTGGGCCCATTCCCAATTATCCCACATGCTTAAAGGGATAATTGGAAACCCTAGCCCTAACCCCTTGTCTATTTAGGTTAGGAAAACCCTAACTTGCTATTTTCATCCATAGGGTTTTAGAGCTCTGTTTTGGCTGCCCCAGGAGCCAAAACCGCCTCCCGCACTGGCCCGGCCGAATTGCACCATTAGTTTTCCTTGTTAGCTCCACCTTCAAGCGCCTCAAACAGATGGTCAACTCAAAATCGAGGAGCAACCCAAGGATCAGGTATTTAGTCAATTTAATAGCTTAAACCATCTTCCAGTCATAGAATCAGTAGGTTTAGCCTATTAAATTGCCCATAGCAACCATCTAGATTCTCAGATCCCAGACACTAACTAAAGAACCTAACTCTATGATGTAGATTAGATCTAGTTCTTTAGTTCTTCTGTGATGTATATGGATGATGTATCTCTCTCAACGCCTTTGTATTGGGAAGGGGGTAGAGGCCCTAAAGCTTGGTAGTTGATGCTCCTAGAAGTAGCCTCTCTAGCACAATCGTAGATTCGCCTGTGGTACAAGAACCACACCAAGTTGTGGGTGAAGGGGCGTGACCGGCTAAGAAGGGGTTCATGTCCCCGACTCTTGAATCCATCCCTCCGTGTGTGTAAGGCCTACCAGGGATCATTGTGACTAGGTCTAATGGCTTACCACCGAGTGCGGTAAGGCATGGACTCGACACCCGTGAAGTGGTGTACACTTTCCGGTGGGTTCACCGAAGACAGGCAAAGGGCCCTAGTCACCTTGAGTCAGCATGTAGATCTCTGGAGGGAATGATCCCTTCTTGCCCCATCGGAACTGGGAGGATGAGACCCAGGAGTAGCCCTTTTGGCTATACATCCGGCGGGCTACAGTCAGGTCCCGACACTTTTCAGCCTACTCTGCAAAGTGTGCACAGGAGGGGCGGATGGAGTGGACAACCCTATGCTATGTTCATATGCCAGCCAAATCCATTGCCATGAACTCTGTCTGCAATGAACTCTGGAGACCCAAGCCGTCAGTCATCCCTTCGAGTCTGAGCCTTGGGTAGGACCCCTATGTATGATGCTGATCATTGTCTATGCAGATGTTGATGCACCACCCTGCGAGGTGGATATATGATTATGTTGTATACTGACATGTATGTTTACGCTTCCGCCGCTAGGTAGGCCGTTGTATACTGACATGTATGTTTACACTTCCGCCGCTAGGTAGGCCCTGAGGGAGACGGGGTAAAATGACCCCTTCACTCTTCCCACTGGAGACCAAGTACGGTCACAGTGATATGTGGAGGGCCCTGTATCAGCATGGAGCCGGTATGGGGGAAGAACTCCTGTTTGTATACGGTGCGGGCATCGTATACGAGTAGGGGACGTCACAGTGCCAAGGTGGGATTTATGTGTGCATGATAATGACCAGTTTTCACTTGGGCCAAAGTAACTGCGTCCCATATCTTTTGAGAAAAACGACCATTGAGATATTGTTGCAAAAGCTCAGGATCAGAACTGGCAAGCATCAGGCAGTGCTCTGGTTGCACAGCCCAACGGGCAAACCATGTAGTGCAATGCTCTTTCCAACATCGTTTCAAACGCTGAGGAGATTCAGCCATGGCAAGTGCAAGAACATGATACCTAACATCATCCATGTGATGCACCTTGCAGATATAGTGGAGATGGCGCTTCATAGCAGAATGTTGAATGTCTCTTGTAAAAGAAGATTTTACCTTGAGGACGTAAATAGTTTGGACACATATGAAGAACAGGATTATCTGCTTTCTTATCTCAGCAGAAAGTACTGCATATTAATTTCTCAATCACATCACCTATACATTGAAAAAGATAGATGGAATGGTACATCTCATAATGAGAGATTTTGTCTAGGATGCCTAGACCTTGAAATTGAAACAGAAAATATGCTTTTTTGGAATGTTCAGCATATGAGAGTATCAGAGTTAAATATGGTATACAGCGTTACACTTTAAGAGAGTTACTAAAATGTCTGCTCATAAATTGAGCCCTTACCTTAGTGATGTCTGGATGGAGCATACGAACATTGTCAACTTATTTAACCTCATGGAGAATTTTGACATTTTAGGCGCTTCGGATTAAGTGCATGAATATATATATTCCATTACAGTATGTATGTATTTGCTTACTATAGAGGCACGTAGGCCTCAAATGGCTTGATTAATAAATTAAAATTAAAATTAAAATTAATTAGAATTAGAATTAGAGTTAAATAGTCCCTCAAAAATGTAGCAGGTTATAACTTTCTCACTCAATGGCTCTATCTTTGGGGTTTTAAATATATATGCTTCTATAAATCCAAAAAGAAAGGGAACCTCTCTGGCTTGACATTAACTCTTGGCTAACCAATCAACCTCCTATGGATTGGATAGTAGCAGGAGACTTTAATAATACCCCTACTTGGGATATGAAGTTAGGAAACAAAATTAACATGTCATGCACTAAAAAGTTAAATTGGGTGAGTTTCGTATCTCAAACCTGTTCAAATCATGTTCCTTTTTCTATATCGATTTATTCATGGTCAAATAAGCAAGAGAATTATGCTCGTGTCTACTGTGCAGTGGACAAATTTTATATATCTAGTCCTTTTTCTTCTTTTTGGCATATTTTTGTTATGTATCCAGTGATGGATGTACCTCTATCTCAGATCATCAACTTTAGTTTCTTCACACTGCTCGTTTGACCAAAGCTCCTAATCTGGTAACATCCCTTACAAAATAACATGGGAGCATTATGCCAAAAGGCTACTCATTTCACAGGCTATCAATACTTTTCATTATTTAATGAATGCCATAGGCAGCGAGGCTATGGCGGGATTGCGATTTTAAGGATTCCCTTGCTTCATATATCATGCTTCATAAAGTTGATAGATACAACTGCTACGTGTGGATGGTAGTGCCATTTTAATTGTTGCCTGTTACTTTCCACCTACGTCATCACCTTTCTATGATGACTATGATGTAGGCTAGAATGATCCTTATGGTGATCTTTATGATGACATTGCTCAAATCAAACAATTAGGGCATGCTATTCTTCTTGGTGACTTCAATGCTCGCACTGCTCCAATGCAAGCTGCTCAACTTATATTTGAGCCACGTTTATCGCCTGATGCTAACAACACCGGTCTCAACATTTGGAAGGGAGCTCATCTAATTGTGTTGTCTTTCAGATGGTAATTTGTAATGGCTTAGAGCAATGGCCACACTCTAAAGTTATTACATGCAAACATGCTAGGTAGGGTAGTGGTACTAGTATTGTTGATTATGTCATTTTCCAAGTGCAATCCTTTGATCACATTTCAGATTTTCGAATTGGCACAACACATAGAGATAAGGAGATAAATTCTGACCACTATCTACTTTTGTGTCATTAAAGTGGCTCTTCTTCAAAATGAAAAATTCATTGCATGATTTCACTACTTTCTATCAAAGCATTGAGATGAACCATTGTAGTCAATGAAGTCCTTTTATTCCAAATTTAAAATGATTAAGCAGTGGATTAAAGAGTGGTCTAGGTTTAGACACTTCAGTAAAGTATTTGAGAGAGAGAGAGAGTCTCCTTCAATAGATGAGGAAAATAAGGGATCTTCTGCAAGATGATCCTCATAATAATAATCTTTAGATTGGTAAAGAAATCTTGGAAAGACATCTTAAAAACATTGAGGAATTGGATGCTAAACGTGCTATAATTAAATGTAAAATAAATACAATGGTGATTTTGACAATGGTAGCTCCAAGTTTTTCTATAGGTTGCCAGGAATAGGTTACTCAAGGATTCGATCTTCCAAGTTAGAAATGACAGTGGTGCTTCTTTAGACAAACCTGATGAGATCAAGAATTTCTTTCTCAACAACTATGCCTCCTTGTTTTTGTGTAGTATTGCATCTCAAAATGAAACTATTACTGATAAGTTTAAAGCTTTATTGGACTCTATTATACCTTCTCGAGCATGGTATAAATTAGTGGCTATACTTCGCCATTTGGCTAAATTTGGACTTGACCATTAGGGCTTTGACCATTTTTTATAGGATAAAAATCTAATAACAACACTTATAATGTCACTAGTTGTACTGACATTGATACTGATGTTACATGTGTAACAACTAGTGATACTACAACTGATGCTAAACATCTATAGCATCATAACAAAACTACTGACACTATTTGTGATGCAAATAATGACTTTATTCCTAACACAAATTGCGTCACCTGTAGTGTCATTTGTATATAAATGTCACCAATAATGTCGTAGTGTATATTTACCATTTAACATTCAAATTCTGGACAAGGGGGAAAAGATTGGCAGCAAAAGGTGTATAAAGAGTTGGGCATGAATAGTAGAGATCATTGGGAGCAATCAGAGCAGTATCTTATCCCATCAATTTCGCAAAGGTTACCAGGTGCACTGATACGATTCTTAACTTTTTAGATGTTTATATGGTCTTAAAGTAATATTTTAGTAGATAAACAGATCAACTTGTATTCACAACATCATCCACAACTGATGAACAAGATCAGGAAAGAGTTAGTCTTTCAGATACAAAGAATATAGGAGCACAATTAACTACCCAACCGAATCCATTGGGTTGTGGCAAAACACAAGCACTACAGCAAATACAAAGATCTGGCATCTGACTTACTGGCCCTCCAGGCTAATCTCGCTACTCCAAGTAGCCACAGATCAGAAAGCAATCGCAAGTCTGTAATATCGTTGTAGCAGTAATTTATGAACGGATGAACTATGAGATGTGCCACCCCAATTCGAAAACTAGACTTCGAGATATGTCCAACCAAAGTTTAACTTCTAATTATATATCTCTCCACGACTTTAGCCCTTGGCACACTCCAAACCCAGAGAGATTTTCGAGACTCCAACCTTGTTGCAGATGACGGAGGAGCAAATCAAGATAATTCCTGAGCTAATTCTCGACAAGGCATTTAAGAAGACAAGAAGGCCCCAATTCCTCCAATAGTTGGTCAAATGGAAGCGCCTGCCCGTGGAGGATGCAACATGGATATTAAAGCAAGATCTAGAGAAGCAATATCTGAAATTCATGAAGCAATTCGACGGTTAAGTCATCTCCAAATTGGTCGATGACAACCTATCAGGTGCTCTTAGCTAAGCTTGTGTATGCCTTTATGTAAGTGCAGGAAAGTGTATGCATTCTAGGGTAGTTAGGATGCATACGCAAAAATCTTGGAGTGTAGGCGATCATGAGATCCCCCCCCCCCGAACACCCCCCCAGGGGCGTTCTCTAGGCCAATACGCACCAAGCGTGCGCATGACCGGGAGGGTCATGTGAGAGGAGCACAACATCGTGAGCGATGATGGAATCGGTAGAGGGTTCCCAAGCTTAAAACCTTCGGGGCCATGATGCATTGTGGGTGAGTGTGACTGAAGGGGTCATGCACGAGTAGGCAGGGGATCCTGGGCGATGATGGGATCATCGTTAGGATGTTCTCTATGCCAGGATGCACGGCACGTGCACATGAGCGTAGGGGGGTCATGATGAGGTAAGCGTGATCATGCGCGATGATGGGATCGTCTGGGATGCTCCCTAGCTTAAACTACTAGGGGCATGAGGCACTACGGGTGTACACAATCAAAAGAATCTTGTACAAGGTAGCACCCGATCCTGGAACTCATACTAAAAAAAAAAAATTAAATTGAATGCATGTACCAAGGATTGGGTCACTTATTTTCCTCATAAATATTACAAGCCACGAGTTGAGAAAGTTTTCAAGCTTCTCAATTTTATCTACCCTCATACAGTGCTATAGCATGGAGGTTGCTCAAGACTTTGTCCATCTCCCTTTTGAGGATCTTGTGGGTCTTGTCCTTTGAAATGCGACAAGTTAGATATGACTATACCACACACTCCACCAATTCCCTCCTTTGAGGATCAGCATGATTTGTCCTCCACTTATTCTCCCAGCAGTCGGTGTATTGTGCCTTCAAGTTGTCCCTCTTGTGCCTTCCAACGGGCTCCCAATATTGAATCTGGAATCCAGGATGCATCTCTTCTCCATCAAGCATGGTGGTGGTAATATCAGAGAGTGCCACCCCTAACCAAATTGGACAATCCTCATCGTCAGGCCTTATTAGCACAAAGTATCCTTCCTTGATGTCCTCAAAAGAATCCCACTCAGGAAGATCAGACCACTTTGGCTTTGAGGCCTTGCTTCCCACAAACCACTTGGAGCCATTGTTAGGACCCAAGACAACTTTCTTAGATGTGCTTGCTCCATGAGAACCTTCCCATCTAGACTCTGGTAAGAACCCGTCTCTCAGCTTTCCCCCGCATGGCTGTTCTGTTTCTAACCATGTCACAATTAATAATTGATTAAGGAGTCTATGTGATTTTTCTTCAGGATGGAGGTGTGCTTTCCATTTCGAATATCCTCCCAATGTGTTATGTAATCCTTGATGCCCTTCACTAGTTGGATAGAGTCTTTAACAATCTTGAAGGGAGGAAGTGGTTTTGGCTCCCCTCTAGGAATAAGAACTTCATCTGTAGCCCCCCTTTGCCACAACTCGATTCCTTGCATAGGCATCCACAACTTATCACCTAGTCTCCACTTATATTGCATGATCAGTATTCCATCCCTGACCTAAAACTTGAACTGAAGTGGCTTTGTGTGTCCTGTCAACTGATCCTTACCATCTAACAAGTATCCCTCGATAAATGATTTTCAATCTACAACCTCATCCATCAAGAAAGCCATTGGGTTGGGGTCAATGCAGCTCTCAAACACATCCATTAGTTCAGGGAGACTAGTCACATTTTCTCTCTTGAGCTTGGTAGAGAAAGTTCCAAAGAATGCATCTATATCATCATGTGTATGCCCAACTATCATGAACCCCACCTTCACAATCTTGAATACTCCCACTGTTATCAAGTATGATATTGCCCCAAACATCCATCTATTCTTGTTTTATTTCCAACAGTTGTCCAATTGAACATATAACTCTTCTGACAGTTGTTTCTCAAGTAAGGGGAACTCATCCCAAGTCCTCCTTGTTTCTTTCGACACCTTGGACATGAGCTCCTTTATCTGCCTTTAGTAACAAAGCGGTTGATAATCTATCAAAGCCTCAAAAATGGGGGCTGAGGGAGAATACCTCCTCCCTTCTATCGATCCTCTCTCTAGTGTTCTCAAGCACTTGAAAATAGAACTCACATGGAAATTCGGATCATCCCTCATAGATCGAGCACAAAATGACCATAGTTGCCAGTTCCATGCCCATGTGTCAAGACACCCTCCAAACTTACTTTAATCTAAAAAGCATTTTGACAACGCCTGGGCAAAGGATCTAGCTTTGGCAAGAAAGTCTTGTGTTGGTTGCAGGCTTTGTCAGGCTGCATCTGGAAAAATGTTCTTCACTGCCAATACAACTGTCTACATGATATTTGGTCTGACTGATGATCTGCAAACTGCTCCCTGATTGCCATTCTTTCTTTCTCTATTGCAGTTGATGCAAGTGTATTCTACAATTGAATGCAAATGTTGTACTTTGAGAATGTCATGTGTTGCAAGACAGACACGTCTGAGAAGTGAGTTTTCCATAACCTGCTGAAAGATAATTGAGAAAGAGGCCGACCTCCAGTAGTTTCTAGAATGGAGTTGACCTCTTTAAGGCACTCTTCCTGGATGTAATATTGTGGCAACACCCTTTGGACCACTCACACACCTTGCTCGTTCACCTTCGACTTATGCGGCATAGATTAAGACATGTATCTCACAAAGCTCTCGAAAACTGCAATGGCCTTCAAAATGTTGGCTCTAGGTTTCAAAGTCAATGCATTGTCATGCTGGAACAACCTATGCCATTTTCTGACCTGCTCCTAGTATCTGTAAAATGATGTCTTGCTCAGGCCAAGAATCCATCTTAATGCTCTCATACATATCTTCAGGCCCCTCAATTGATAATGTAATATTTCTGTGTTTTTATCATAGCAGGAATTTCTATACAAGGAGGAGATGAAATTAATCCTGTCTTTCTGAAGCTGTCCAATGTATTGAAATCTTATTTCCACAACGTCATCCACACTATACTGACTGTGCAATCTAGAGTGCAGCACTCTTGTCCCCTAATTACTTTTAGGTTTTCTTTGGTTGGTGCCATACTTTCCATCCTTTGTAAATATCTGTCACTTCTAGTCCTTTGGGCACCCATGGCTGGCTTTTATGAAGCATGTAGTGCCTCTTTCTCATAATCAAAGATGCTCATATAACGTTCATAACCGACATGTCTTAGCCAAATGTGCAAAACCGTCTAGATGTTTATGAGTAGTCGCTCCTATCCATTTATGCCAGTGTCTTAGAAATGCCACACATGCACATTACTAAGATCTCTCGAGTGTCTCCTAATTATGGGCCCCTTACAACATCTCCCACTAGATTTATGCTCGTTCTCGAGCATCACAATACCATACATACCGGCATCCATGGAGACTCGAACTTGAGACTCGGCTCTGATACCAAATGTAACATTCCTAACCGACATGCCCTTAGCCAACTGGGCAAAATCATCTAGATGTTTATGAGTAGTCGCTTCTATCCATTTATGCCAGTGTCTCGGAAACGCGACACCCAAATCTACTCGAGCGGTCTCCCATGGGTCCGTTACAATCTCTTCCACTAGAACTATGCTCGTCCTCGAGCATCACAAACCATAGACCACACCATCCCATGGTGTCCAAGCCCAACCGTCCAACGGAGAGTTATCAAGTACTTCATTACAAGATTAGTCGAGAGAGATCAGATTGTATGTGAGTGGTATATGAATGGCTTGTTCTCTGAAGGGGCTATGCTCTATGGAATGAAACCAATATCTGTGGTTGGGAACAAGGACCTAGTTGAGACCATTACGTCATACCTGGATCTGCTTCATTACCATTTTCAAGACAGGAAGGCTGGTGGAAGTAGTAAGGACGAAGATGACGGAGATAAAGATGACAGTCAAGGTGAACCCTCACATATCGAAGGTTTAGACGAACTCGCAGCGGAACAAATATGGGAGAATCTTCGACTGAGGTCAGTTTATTTTCCTTTCCGATCGAGAAACTCTTCAAGTCTTAACGCTTTTTCGGTTTCTCACAGGAATACTTTCTTGACTCGTGAGTCGAGAACCTCCTTTCATAACTGATGGCCTTCATCATTTCAGGGACATTGAGCAAAATCAATTAGGATCATTGTCACGACCACAGGGATCTGCTGACGATTCAATTGCACATGAGGACACTGCATCTAAAAAAGGTAGTCCAATACAACACAATGGGGCCATCGACAAATGACCTGAAAGAATAAAGATCCCGGCTCTGGATCTCGATCAAGAAATCTGGTCAGAGCCACACTCGAACTGAGATCCAAAAGGACCCACTAAACTTGAAATTTTTGACGTGAATGGAGTCTTGGCTACATTATTATACCACGATGGTAATGCCCCTCAGTTTAACATCTCACAAAAGATGACAAAGATAGCGAATAAGATCGTCTATCCTCATCCTCAAACAAAAGAGATTATTCAATGGTGCTTGGACCGGGGATTTGAAATGGGCATATGGTCTTGTATGGCAAAGAAAAATGTTGTGTCAATGACCTTGGTGTACTCTGCCTGCCTGTTTTGAAGTTCAAGTTTGTTTGGGGAAACGAAAGGGTCGAGCATGTCTCAGACCTCGATCCGGCCATCACGAAGGGGAAGCCTATTATGGTGAAAAGGCTGGGAAGAGTTTATGAAGCATACCAGGATTTTAACAAACACAACACGTTGATAATAAACGACATCACCTACAAGTGCTATCATAACTCGGACAATACAATCATTGCAAAGAGTTATCGATCATAAGAGCATGAAACGGATAAGTGGTTGTCTTACAATCTCGTTCTAGTGTTGATGGAATCCCTGTTTTCTTTTCTTGTGGCCGATGTCATTAGAAACTATCCGAACCTCAAGCAGGTTGATCCAGAGAGCAGCGCAATCATGAGGGCTATGGACGAGAAATATTATGGTGATCAAGATCAGTGACCTCTGATTTCAGATAGCAAAATTCTGTAAAGTTTTGAAAGAAACGTGAACAAATGTATTATATTCTGTAACGAAAATACTTGTAGATTGACTTCGTAGGACTGCTTATCCCAATGATGAGACCGTTTGTATGCTTTTTTGTGTGATTGGATGCATCTACATGGAATGAATGCTCTCACTACAAGAGAATGCATGTTCTGCGTCAGAAAAAAATCGTCAGAAATCCAAGTTTAAAGTGGTTATTCAAGTTTAAAGTGGTTATTCAATGGAACTAGATTTATCAAAAGTAGTTATTGCAAGTTGGAGTTAACATTAAATCCATGAAAGAGGATGTAGAAGTTAGAAGCATCTAACACAAATGCATATTTTATGATGATGTAGGGAATGAAACTAAAGAAGGAAATTTTTACGAGGCTTAGCAATTTAACAATCCACCATTTCCATTTATATTTTATGAAAGATTACACTTATAACTTTATATGGAGGAGAGAAATCATCCACCATAATGAAGTAGTTCCCAAAGAACCTCCAGGGCATGTAGCAAAGACTGAAGGGGTTCTTGACTTATCCGAAGGTTTTTGAGCTCGGTCTTCAGCATGTGTAGGATAAGAAACTTGTGCTTCCTTGTCCGAATGACATGCACTCCAATGCGATACGCCTTCAACCATAGTAAATAAAAAATTGAGAGATTAAATAATGAAATCAAACAATTGCTTACCATTGGATAGCCTTTTGTGAATTGGCATGCAATGATGTACAACCAGCATGCCTGATGGTATATATCTTCAATCACCTGCTGCAACAAAAAATAAAATATTTACACTTGCCTCATAGATAAATATTTAAGATAAAAATCATTACTCTTGCTTGGAGAGAAGCAGCGGCAATTTACACATGTTAAAATAGCAATCTAAGTAATCTACACATGTTAAAATAGCAGTCTAATTATGTACATCGTTAAATGCAAGACATATCCATTCAACAATTCACTTTCACCATACAGCATGCCTTCTATGCAAGGCAATACAAAAACTCGTCTCATGTAATCCAACTCGATTTTATGAGGTTTTTGATGGCATGAATACTTTCCATCACCATTTCACTTCGAGAAGCAAAGTAAAGCAAAATGCTAACAATCTGGCAAACAGTCATGATAGACAAAACCATTTCAAACTCAATGTGTATCCAGAGTGCTCAGATTGATATGTTCGCTTGCTAAAAGATCTGGCCACATATGCATGTGCACTAAAGTAAACTCTTACATAAACTAATGCAAGACTTTCCATGTCTTATACCTTAGCACATATCAACATTTTAGAGCATAGTAGTGCTTTATACTTCGACATTTAACACCTGAATAGGCTCATATGAGAACCAAGCATATATCAATAGCCATCACACTAGCAAAACTAGTTCAAGATTAAATCATTCTATTTAGAGATTTATCCGTCATGCCTTGGCATTTTAATAAACTACAGCAGCATAAAGAATCTTATATCAACTCTTCTTAGACAACAAATATAGTTAAAGCATTCATGTTCTAACCTGATTAAGTGCATTTTCCATGTTTCAATCCAAATTTTCTCCTTTTGAACTCCTTATGCCAGCAATGACTTATGCTCCCCTTGTGTTAAACATCTACAATCCCTGTTGCCAGCAACAGACCTAGAATGGATTATAAGACAAAAAGGAACAAGTTCCATCAAATCCGATAAGCCTAATTCTGGCTATGGCACAGAATACTAAACCTGGAGCATAAATCCGAAACTGAAAAATATCGCCTAAAGCTTTAAAGCCAGTTTAAGCAATGAAAGAAACCCTTCTCAATGCAAAAATATGGATTCACGCCAGTTTTTGCTATACATGACATCGATCTGCTCTGTGGATCCAATTCTTGCATTATACACATAGGCAAAAAGTTAACCTAAGTTTAAAAGCACAAAATCGGCAACAACCTGATATAGACATCAATTTTTTATCAGAAGGTGTTGGATACGAGTTCCATTTCCAGTTTTGGCCATAGAAAAACCTCCAAACCGGCAGTTAAGCTCCATCCCATTTGGGAACCATGCAAATGCTGCTACCGGCTCTGTAATCAGCAGGAAAACATGTGCAAGGCTGATCAAGGCCGATCTCTGTTGATGCCAGTGGCGATGTAGCCGCTTGGCTCTCGTCATGCCCTAAATCGATTTTGAAAATGCCTAAATTGATTTTCATAAATACACCTTAGAAATATTTTTAAAGGTCTAACATCTACCATATTTTTAATTTATGTGCCATAGTTGTCATTTGGAAGGCTTAAGGGGAAACTACAAAATACCCTTATGTTTTGATAAATAACCTATAATTTAATTTTTTAATGTGAAATGACTATTTGGCGAAAGATCAACATCCCTTAGAGAACTTGTAAGGCATGAGACTCAAGTTCCATAAAGCTCATGAATCCTTTTGTGAGAACAATAAGCCATAGCAAAGGTAACATGCAAAAGTTGCATGTAGGCCACCACATGTCCGACATGCATGTGGTAAAAATGCATGCATATGTTTTAACACAATATCCATAAGCCTAATCATTTTATTACATGTCAAAAAAAGTTATGACTACAATCGGTTTCCCAAGCCATAGTCTAAATCATATTGTGCTCATGTTATAAAAGCGTAGCACCAAATGGTTCATGATAGCACATTTTCCTGTTACAATAGCACCAACTACCATCATGGTTTTTTTCCTACTTTGTTTCTTCATAGGACACGAGCCCAATCTATGTATTGCATCCTTGGTGTTGTACAACGGCACAAATTTGTTATCTTGAGCTGGAGAGCTTCCTATCATCCTAGGCTATATGAAAAAACAGTCCTTATATTGTACATCATTAGATAGGTCACAGAGAGAGCTTTCCAACACATCAAATTTCATCCAAAACTGACTCATAAATCAAAAGTTATGATTAAAATTGTAGTAATAAAAAATCTGAACTTTCTGACGAAATATCTGACGATTTTTTTGACGAATATGTCTGACGAAATGTCTGACGAAATATCTGACGATACATCTGACGAAAACTTGTGATGCAAAAACTGACGTTTCATCTGACGATACTTCTGACGAATTGTTTCTGACGATTATCCTGACAATACATCTGACGCACCTCCTAACATATAATCTGACAATTAATGTGACGATTTTTCTGACGCAAAATTGTCAGAAAATGCGTCAGAGAGGAATTCATCAGTATTTTCGCCAGTATAAACGTCAGTTCAATTTTTTTTAGACAGTCTGACGATTTTTCTGACGCCTAACAGTCATTCTCTTGTAAGGCTACACTCTTACTAGGGCTTTGAGATAAGCTTGCTCATGATTGCAGATGCTATGGGATCTCAAGGGATGCATGACATCCACGGAGGCTAGGGAACCAGCATATTCAACCCGACGATTGATGAAAAAGTGCGAGAGGATAGTGGAGAAATTGGTTGGATAGGCCAGCGGGTGGCTCACGAGGCACCTCCTCGTAAGGCATTTCATGTTCTTCAGGTTGCCCCCAAAGCTTATAGATGGCAGGGTGCTTTTTTGCTTAACCTACCCAACTTTTTGAAGTTATAGCACCTTACCAGCACCTAAATTAACGAGCACGGACGGGCTCGGACGGGCTCATGATGGGCTCATGATGGGCTCTGACGGGCTTCAATTCCGACGGTCATCATCATAGAATTTTCGCGCGCAGCATCATAGAATTCCGACGGTCATCATCATTCGAGCTCTTGAACAAACTTATCTCCCAAGCTTTGTGTATTTGTACTGCTTTTTTTTCCTTTGCAATTCCAGCAGCTTTTTTGCAACTATACCATGAGTTCTCCCCAGGCGCCAGAGGTATCGCATTTTTTGCTATCTTTTTTTAGAAAATGTTTGTGCTTCATCAAATTTATAACGCAAAGTACTCAAATGTAAGTGGTTTTACCGCTTTTATTATATTTCACCGGCCGGCAAAGAACACAAGATGAATTTGCCGAAGTTTCAAAAAAGTGGAGTCGTCCGAAGAAAGCCAAGCCAAATCAAGGCAAAAGAAGTATCAAATGCTGAATTTTTATCGGTTTTGAAGTTCCTTTGAGGTCCGGAAGATCAACATCAAGGAAATCAAGCTCTGAATTCGAGCGTAAGTTCAATGAACTCCTTCAAAAGTATACCGTAATGGCCCTACCAACAATGAAGTGAGGACTCGCTTTGCAAGAGCATTTGTATGACGTAACACCCCTAAGGCTTTGGCTGACCCCCAAAATTACAAGGTAAATTGGGCATCTTTAGCGCCAGACTCCCGCAGATTTTCTCAGAGTTCATAAGAGTAAAGATCATGAAGTAAATTGTTTTGAAGTTAACCTCAATGTGATTATCAATCACATTAGAAGCTTGTCGACATGCAAAAGAAAGTCAAGAAGAAATTAAAGGAAAAAAAGGCAAAATTTTGTTGAAGAAGGTAGGTGCAAAGGTAATGTCTTTGATGCTACTTGCACTTTATTGTACAAGCAAATTTCAGAGAAGAGAGAATCTATCAAACTTTACAAAGGCAGATTTGCCTAACAACCAAGCTTTGGTTGCATACTTGAAGAAAGAAGAAGCAAGTTTAATGGATTTACTTTCTTCAAACTATTGGGAGTGCTAAAGTTGTTGATGCAAAAAAGTTGAAGGAAGAAATCAAATCCTTGGAAGTGAATATTGAAGCATATGGCCATAGGATGGAGTTTTGGAATGCAAAGTCCAAACACATATCCGCTATGCAGATTTCAACAAAGGTAAGAAGGAACTCAAAGTTCACATGGGTGTTTATGATCCGCCTCGAGATCAATTTGTTGAAAAGATGTGAAGGTTGTGGGTTTGAGTTTTAGCCTGACATACGCTTTTCTTATCAAGTTATCATGTGATCATAAATTTCATGTTTGTCGCTTTGGTTCGTCTTTGGATACTATGCATTGTACAAAGGGCAGTTGTGGGGTAGAAGTGCCCGACAAGCTTGAGCAAGAACTTGGTTATTTTAAAGCGTATGAAGATGAAGTAACCGAGGAGTATGAAGAGTCTTCGATGAAGATGTGAAGGTGACAAAGGTCACCAAGGTGAAAGGAAAAGGTAAAGACATGGGTGAGGATTCCAACTCACAGTAACCGAGTATGACAAACCTATTTCCAAAGATTTTGTTGCTAAGAGGAAAGGCAAGAAAAAGATTCTTAGGAGCAAAGAACAAGAAAGCAAGATCGAAGTCACCAAGTCCTAAGACCTCAGAACTAGTCCCAACGTGAGATCCCAACAACTCCCTCAAGCACACCGTGTTCTCCACTTGCTTCTCCCGCTACACATGCTTCTCCCCGTTACACCTCGCTATCCAGCCATGACCCAACACATGAAGAGCCTACTCCTTCAAAGTCACCATTCACAGATATCCAATCTGATGAGGAAGACCTCACTCTTGCGCAGAAAGTTTATAAGGAAGCCGGATAAGCAGATTGCTAGCTTTGCGTGTTAAAGTTGAAGTTTGGTTTTGAAACAATCTTAAGTTTTCAATGTTAACTGCTTTCTGTCAAAATTTTGAGTATGATCTCGCAATTTTGTGAATATATGACGTGTCTCTAAGTTATTGAATATGTAAACTACATGTTGAATATGTGATGTGTCTGCAATTTTTTGAATGTGACCATGTCTCAGAACCACTTGAATATATGAACTTTGTGCTTCTTTAAAATTTTTGTGTATTTTTTTTCTTCATTGGTTCAGCCTCTTGTTTATGCAAAGTGTTTTGTACACGTAACCAATTCTTACAATTCAAACGATATTCTGCAATACCACGTAAGAATTAAAACAATTCAAATGATATTCAAACAATTCAATTGATATTCTCGCAATACCACGTATATTCTCGCAAATGCAATTCAAACATGCATACAAAAAATTCTATTTGCCCTTTCCCATAGTTTATGGCTTGCACACAATCTTAAAGATCATCGAGACCATTCCAAGTGATTATACTACTAAAGAAACTTTGAACACTCAAGGCAAATCTTAGCTCATCAGCCCGGTCATTGACCAATTTTTGACCTCGGTCAATGACGATCTTTTGAAATAGCTAAGTGCATCCGACTTGAGAGAAAGTTTTATATCTACTTAAGTACATCTCTCAAGCATATAAACCAAATTGGATTCAACATGAAATACATTAAGACCTGCTAGCATTTGGCATTTGAAGTACACGCTTTTTCCTGAATTGGGAAATCGCAAACCGTAACAGAGCTTCATTCTTGCAAGATCAAGGTATAGATTGGTTGCCATGTGCAACCTGGAGGTCCTGCACCAAACTCAATTGAGGGATTACCAGATCCGCAACCAAATCTTACATTTCAAAATAAACCCCGCAACTAGTTCTTACTATTCAAACTAGATTCTGCAATAGCAAAAAAAGAATGAAACTTTTCTTTATTACTTGAATATGAATGTTACAATTGAATACAATTTGGTTAGCACTAGCAATGCTTGTATGCTAGTAAAGAATTCATTTGTTTCCATTTCTCATTGAAGAACTTCTAAGTGTGCTCACCCTCATCTACTAAGCTATCTCGCATAAAGACTACTCTTGTGCTCCAAAACTCGATCTAAAAGATGATCATGAACATCCTTTGGAAGTTTGTATATGTTTTCACTTACAGGCACCATATCAAAGCAACACGACATGACCAAGTGGCTGTATGCATTGCACTCTGGTGCATCTTCAAGCAATTCAAATTCACTACCTCCTAAAAACTTATAATACTTACCCCGAGAGGACCACTTCTCTTCTAGCAAATTTAGCACCCCATGCATCTTTAAAGGCCCTCTACAATGTGTTTAGGCTTAGTGCATTTGATGATGTAGAAGTCTACACCTGCTCCTTTGTTGTTGGCCTCGGATGGTACCGCAAAATTATCCCCAACATCAACTACATCAGAAAACCCATTCATGATCCCTTCATAGATAGGACCCTCGTAATGTTTCCAGCTCGTCTTCAAAGACTGAATTAGTTCGTAATAAACCCAAGATCCTATTCTCGCTTTTTGTTTATGCACTTCCCAAACTTTCCTCCCCAACAAGAATTACATGTATAAATCAAATCCATATGAGCAACCCGAGTAGGGTCATTGGAATGCACAGTGTCCGATACAATGCAACTTTCGAACCTCGCTAATGTCTTACAATCATGACTGCCACTTCTATCAACCTCATTGATAGCTATCTCCCAAAAATATCTCGCAAAAGGAATCATGTAAAATAACATGCAATGCAAACAACATGTAAAACCCGAACTACCGTGGTACCCGCAAGGATGATCTCCTTCATTGTCACAATCTGACTTAAAATGTGCTCGCAAAAACACAAACCGCATCATGTGCATTCCTTAGTGGTAATCAATTCCTCTTCAACATCTCATGTGTGAGGGCTCTTTTATTACAAAGACCAAAGACCATCATGCTCACCGCAAGGATTGATTACGTAATTTTAAAGAAATGCCAATTAAAAAGAACCAATAGACTAAAATAAAAGTAATTACCTTTGCCATGATATGATGCAAAGAAATTCCAGTATTGGTTTTCCAAAGCTTTGAAAGAACCCCGCCTAGGAAGTAGAACATCCTTGCTCCTTTAAATTGATGGGAACATCCATCGGACCACATGACATGATTCTTGTAATGGACACCCTTTGTCAGCAAGGAAAACTACATGTTTTGCAAACAATGTTGAACGAAGAGTACATCATGTTCTCTATAATCACTTATGTAAAAATGTGTTTCCTTAATGATCTTTCTATTCTTACAGTAGAAGGTGGAGCATGCCTATATGTGATGTGCACCAAAATGGTGCATTGGTCATTCCTTCAATGCAAGCTTTGTATTTCTTGTTGGATTTTGAAGGTGTAGTTCTCTCTCAGCAAAGTCAATCACCAAAACTATAGTGTCCTTTGGAAAAGCCGCCAAACACTCCCTAAACCTGTTTTGCTTGCCATCCGGCTTCATAATTATGAGGGATGAATGGAATGAGGAAGGTATCAGCAAATTGGAACAACTCCTCACATCGGGTGTCGCCTTGTAAACAAGCTTGTTGACAGTTTTGGGAGCTTCCTACAAAAGAAGCAAAAACATATATCAAGACCACCTTTTGGATTTAACATTTCAAGTTACTTGTAATACCTTCTTCTTAGCCTTCTGATCTTCTTTTCCTGACCTGAATTCTCATCAACAGTCTTACCAAAGACCACCTTTCTTCTCGTCCCCGAATTCTCGCCAGCTTACCTTGCCAAAGACCACCTTTCTTCTGACCAACACTTTTTCTTCCCTCAAGTCTTCTTCGGCTCCTTTCTTCTTAACAAGTTTTTCCTTCTCAAAGAACCTTATTAAGATGCTCTTCAACTATGCTCATCCCCATTTTAACTATTGCTATAAGAATGGCAATTGGCAATACCAAACTCTATTAACATTATTTCATCATTAGAAAGCGAATGTTACCTTGTCCTCCCTCATAAACCCTCAAGTATGTTCAAAAGAAGAGTTTGAGCTGAAAAGAATATCTCATTTAAGAATAACAATTTGAATTACCTTATCAAATGTCTTCCAATCTACTTGATGGTTCAACTTGTAATCTCTTTCTTTTGGACAAGTTGGCACTTTGTTTTTCCACAAGCCTTGCATTTAAGCAAACAGACAATTATGTTGATGCCACTCTTCTGATTCATCCTTAGGACATACCAAAGATCTCCAAAGCTCAGAGGTTGAAGCATATGTAGCTTTAGATGCATTGCAGGTTGGTCCTATACCACATACATCACAATTGCATGTGCAATTTGGACCATGGAGGTCCCGATCTAATCTTACTTTGTTTATGGCCTGCCTCACAAAGTCAACTCTCAAATGGTAGATACAAAGAAGAAGTCTCTATATTTTACCTTCCCGACATATGGAGGCTTTAGAGCATGGAATGTCAGAAATGATACTTTGAAAGTATGGATATTGCCTTTCAAATCGTTGAAGAAAACTTGTCTGCAGAAACAAAGAACAACATATCAACAACCTTAAGTTGAAAAATCTTAAACCTTAACAATTTGAAAACAAATTGCTTTAAAATTACCCGTGGTCTCTTCAAGAAAGTGTAGTGCATGCAATATCTTCTTTCCAGAAGTTGCTTTTATCTTGATGACATGTTTCTTACATGGGGAAACTCTTGTATTGTGTCTCCAAAAATCCACCACTAGTTTTCTCTCGTCATAAGAGAGTTTGTCACATCTAATCTTATTTTTGAACATGGACCATGGACCCTCACCAAGTTCAAAGATCTACTCTTCTTCTTACAAAGCTAGCTTGTGACAATCTTTCTGCTCGCATAGAGTTCGAAAGCTGATTTGTTAATATTGGTATTGACAAAGATAAACCATGGCAAAGATTTCTTGCCCTCTTAATATCTGTTTTCTTCTCATTCTTATGATCCGCAAAAAGAGTTCTTTAAATTCTCCACAATTTTCTTCATTACAGATTCATCCTTGGAGTTAGGAACAACAAGTTCGTAGCCACTTTGCGCAGACTTTAATTATCTCTTTCCTATTCCTACAACTTGCATTACCAAGAACCTTTTTTCACCTTCACTCTAACCTTTTTGATAGCATTCTCTTCTTCCATGTGCTTAGATCACCTTGGAGCAATGCTTCTTCATCCGCTTTTCAATTTCCTTTCCCTCTTAAGCTCTCTCTTTTTCTCCTTAACTCAGCTCTATACCTTCTAAAAGCATGACAATCTGCTAGAAAAAAGAATCAAGTGAAAAAAGTCAAAGAAACCTTCAAATCATGCAAACCTTGCTTACCTTGAAAATGAGGTTGATCATGACATTGGGTTCCTTGTGTATTATCTTGGTGACACCCTTCATAACAAGAAAGACAACTAAGATTAGCAAAAGAAAAGTTCAAAAGTAAATTCAAGGAATCCAATTCCTTGAAATCGACTTAAAGAAGGTTGCACACCTTCTTCACTTTGGACATCTTGAGTTCCCCTGTTGGCGCCACCCTTTCGTGACTTTGGAAATCACCTTCATGGTAAGAAGGTTGCAAATCTTCATGAAATGCGACTCTTCATTGTCTCCATAAGGTTCGGATTGTGACAAGAAACATTTTCTAGAATTAAAGCAAACATCAACAAATAAGGAAAGAAATCAACAACAAATATGTAAGTTCAAAATTACCCGAATCTATAGGAATTGATGTAGCCATATGTAACCGATCTTGTCCAAATTTTTCACCAAAGCAAACTCATAGATTAATATGCATTTCAAAGATACATGAAAATGAAATGCATGCATCATGATCCTCAATTACCATGGTTTCCCTCTAGCACAAATTCGCTTGCTTTCTACCAAACTTGTTGGCTCTGTTTTTGAATCTGCACTTGCGATTGTCGACAAATTGCATCAGCAATTGGGAACAACCGCCAAAAAAAATTTCAAGATGACTCGAAAACTTGAGGCTAGATAGCAGTTTTGCAACATCAAAATTAACTTGATTCTTGCACATAATGATGCACGAAAGCTTCTCTCCATTCCGCCATAGATTGCAATTGGAGAAATCTAGCAAAGAAAGAAATTCATGGTATTTATACTCTGAAGAACTTAAAACCGCCAAATTTACTTTCAAATTGCTTTGCCAACATGGCGCCATCACCTCGCACCAAGAAGACGGATCAACAACCCGCACGGATTGCCAAGTGACAATTTCCTCGGCTTCGATCGACCAACGTAATTTGGCTTCCGTGAGGAAATGGCGGGTGAAGTGCTATGACGAGCGAAAAAAATTTCACTTGACGGGTCCAGCACCCGACCAGCACAAGCGTCGCCCACATAAAAAGTTGAGTACCTTAATAAAAAACACACCCGGCAAGAAGAAGCCCCGCACGTTCTTCCTGTAAGGTGGATCACCTACCATGATGATGTAATTGTAGTGACAGCAAGACCGCCATGGTCTCTGCGTCCGATGTAAAATACGTTATAACTATATAATTTATTAGTAAAAATTCTTTTTGGACTATAACTTTGTTTTAAATGTGTAATGAAATTCCTTTGTTTGAGTTGTATTCTTGGTGTCTTCGACTCACGATCCGAGAAAACAGAGAGAAACATATAGGATGCTTGGACCCACCTTAACACAGAAATGCTCAAATTTTGGATAGTTATAGAGGCCGACAACTTTTCGCTCGTCCTTTCGTATAAACTAACAGGGTTCCAAAAAAAAAATGGGAATTGCATGTGACCCACTTTAATTAAATGCGACTTAAAAGTCTTTATATTCATGTTGTGTGTCTCATAGAGTTGTTACAGGTTCGCCATTTTACTGTAATGCTGAGGACAACATTATCCTAAGGGGGGAGAATGTGACGTTCCCCGAAATTATATGTCATAAATACGTATATTTCTAGGCCATATCACTATACAAGTCTACTTGAGTAGCCTTGTACACCATAGTGGGCGGAAAAGGGGGCATGGCTAAGTTATTCACATAACTTACCCAACCTTATGCTTAAGGCCATTTCCACATGGCCTTATCCTATTGGGCACCCCCCACATGAAAGTACCCTAATCCTAGGCCACTTTTCGGCTCCACTTGCTTTGGGACCTGTTCTTCGCTTGGAACTCCGTTTCAAGCACCGTTTGTTGCGGCATAGCTTAGATCGACAACCCCAAGGTAGTGTGCTCATCAGAAGGAGGTGTAACTACATGACTCTTCAGCAAGTCATGGAGACCCTAGTAGTTGGGGAAGTTCGTCCAGAGCAGGTATTTAGAGTAGCTTCATAGGTACATCATCTGGAACCTAGGATTCTAGATGCGCTAGTATCTTATCTTGCTAGTAGAGCCGTCCTAGAACCCTCAGTCTAGGTTTCGAACCTAAGTAAGGAACCCTAACAAGTAGATAGATTCATGTGCGTAGATTGGATGTTATTTTCATTGTTCATTATGATTATGTTGATGTACGATGTTGATTGATCTTATGTTGCACCTCTTGTGTATTGGGAAGGGGGTAGAAATCTAGTGGCCATTGTCTAGATGATGCTCCTAGTATTAGACCCCTTAGTTCCTATTAGTTGCGGCCTGTGCATAGGAACTCACCCGGCTACAGGAGCTATGTAGTGACTTAGCACGTACAACGAGGCTAGTGGCATAACGGAGGGAGGTCCCTGCTGAGCGTGGCTACTGGGGACCCATGGGCTAAGCCTATAGTTGGTCACTTCGTGTGGGTTGAGTATGGGCCCGACACTTCCTGGATCAATGGTGTCGTCCTGACTCTCAAGAATTCCAGGTCTCGGCCTGGCTCTTGTTTTGGAGAGTTCAGTCGGGTATGAATCGTGTGTCGCCACGATTCTCTAGCCGCCCATGGAGCCATTAGAGCTCGGGAAGGGAAGATGCAACCCTTCCTACCTCATCAGGCCGAGGAGATGCAACTTGGAGTTGTCTCAATGGACGATACTATGAGACTATGTATCCGGTAGGTTATAGTCACGCCAGAGCCCGATTTAGCCCGTTTGCAAAGTATGCACAGGAGGGGTGGATGGAGTGGTCAACCCTAGCCATTGTTTATAGCCAGCCCTGCCATTGTTATATCTCGGTTTGCTCTATCTTGAGACGCAGCCGTCAGTCAACTTCTCTTACGAGTCTGAGCCGGGAGCTCATATGTTTTACGGTATGTTATTATCTTTGATGGATTTATGGATGGATAGATGGCACTACCCTTCGAGGTAGCTGATTGTATTGTTATTGCTAGTGCTGATGTTTATGTTTATGCTTCCACTGGCCATAGGGGAAGG
Source organism: Isoetes taiwanensis (assembly GCA_021234155.1). Classification (NCBI taxonomy): domain Eukaryota; kingdom Viridiplantae; phylum Streptophyta; class Lycopodiopsida; order Isoetales; family Isoetaceae; genus Isoetes; species Isoetes taiwanensis. Next base: position 2,047,019 of record JAJEKV010000052.1, read on the forward strand.
GCGCGCAAGATACCTTCGTGTCCCCTTTCTGCACCATGGCCATCCCAAGTGCGGGATAGACAGAGGGCCCATGCGACAAGTGTGCTGGATGGGGGATTTCCTGCGAGGTGTACGACGGGGCGTCGTATATTTGGTGGGGAGCGTCACAAAGGAAATCACCTCAACGATCAAATTTTCCATCTTTTTTCTAGTTCTGAATGCAAAAAGAGAATTCCTTAAAAACTTAATCATGAAAAACAGTACTCTTCTAAGTCACATATCTGATTCACATATTAACTTTTAAAATAATAAGCTATGAGTATCATGAAGTTCTGATAGGAACTCTTAACACAACGAAAAAGGTGCTCCAATACCCCAGAAAATATCCCCCAAAAATGCCTATAAAAATCCCTCTGTAGAACAAGAAGGGATAAAATGATTTTTTAGAATCAGGGTATTTGGCCATCATTTATAAGATACTACCATGTTATATGTCACAACCCCCCATTCAAGAATTGTAAAATACCCATTTCTAAATACCCTGATTCTTCACACCCCATTTCTTGATACAATCCCCCATTTAAAGATTGTAAATTCATACCCTGTTATCCCTGATGCTCATATGCCGTCTCTAAACACCCTGATTCTTCATGTCCCATTTCTTAATACCACATTTTTAATACCATGTTTCTCATTATAACCTCGTGAAACAGACTAATCAAATTTTTTATTATTATAGAAAAAAGTTGATCAGTAAGACACTGATCAAAGTTGAGGATTGGGCGACTTTAGTTGCAGTCAATGCTATAACTGTCCCCTCAGAGCTGCAACTAGTGAAAAGAACTTATGAAGTCGAAGCTATACTTCTGATTGTGGCCTTTCACTACCAAACAATCAATGTAAGAAATCTATGCTTTAAGTGTTATTCTTGTTCATCATAGAAGGACCTACAACTAAATATAGCAGTAGCCTAGCCTGCATCCTATAGATTTAGCCACAACAAGTTAACATTTTAATAAAGATAAGCTTAAACCATCAATAGCACTAAATATAGGCCCTCCATCCTTTTGCATAACTTTCAGAAATTCAAGTATCAAAATTGATGATGGCATGACATGTTTGCTTCACATCTCCTACGCATTATTGCACCATTGATGGAATTAAACCGAGTCTTGTATATATGCTGTCACACAGTAACGTTTAGATTGGAATCAGCTATTGATCCATCCTCCCAATACTATATTTAAGAGGCTTGGAGTAGAAATGTCTATTCCAATCAATTCTACTCCTGTTCTACTCTTGTAATAAGCTGTTATTATAATTTTGATAACTAGTTGCTACACTCATAGTGTAGAACAAAAATGTCAGACTAACCTTCTTTCAGATTTCTTTGAGTTGAAGCCCTCATTTGCATACTTATTTGTTTGAAAAGGAAAACACAAGTGATGCAGGGCCAAACTTGAACAAATGAAAAGGGGGTCAAAACTTTTTTACTTTTAGAGGCCCATTAGACATTATTTCTCAAGATGGCTGTCATATAGTTTTGATGATGCTAATTAAAAGAATTCTTAACACAAGACTTACTAAGAAACTGAGCTAAGGAATTCTTTATCAAAATCACCCTCTTCTATGAGCAAACATATCCAATTTTCCTCATAATAGGAAGCTACACTTTGGGACCTTTAGTAACTTTCAAGGAAATACGAAGTTGGACTTTTGAAAGTAACGGTGGTCTATGGACATATGGACGAATTAGCATAACTATGTGGTCCGGATATTAGCAATGGGTGAAAAAACAAATCCAATAAGTGCATTGGCTAGACTCAAGGTAAGTGGGTCTGCCTTTCAGCAGATTTCTTCATCCATTTTTATGCAAAATGGCAAATCGCATTCGACTCAAGGTAAGTGGGTCTGTCTTCTGCATTCGACTATGTCCAGGTAATCTCTTACCTTGACGTAGTCGAATGGCATGGGATCCACCATTCTTGCTGCCCCCATGACCTGCAGAATCCTGGAGCGTCATGAATCCAGAAGCGTCTTAGCATGACCTGCAAAATCCGAGAGCACCCCGAATTGTGCAGGTCAATGGGGGCAGCAAGAATGGCTGATACCATGCTATTCTACATAACTATAGGGCATTTCCAAAACTTCATTCTGATGGCTAAGCATCAAAGGCATCTGTGCTTATATGTTATCTACATAACTACATGGCATTTCCAAAAGTTCATTCTGATGGCTATGCATCAAAGGCATCTGATGCTTATATGTTATTTACTGTTCATACAACAAAAGAAGAGCTAAACCTTAAGTATGCCGTTCATACTACAAAGGAAGCGTCAAACTTTAATATGATGGAACACAAGCTCAACCACCTTCAACCGGAAAGTTGAGTCTCCGGCACAGTTTTTATTCAATAATCAGGGAAAAATTACGTGGATTGGTGGCTTTCATTCTAATGCTGAAATATTTTGCAGAGATGTTTATGCTAAATGTTTTGCACAAATGCTTAAACTCATCACACTGCATTGGCTACACCACAGAGCATTTTCAAAACTTTGACCTGTTCAATCCGTCACTCTAGATCTATAGAGGTTGAAATCTCCTTAAGAAATCGCCTAATGCAGCTGGCTGGTACGCGTATTTTCTGCCTCAAATTTTTTTTTTTTGTAAAGTTCCTTTATCAGAACACAGAACTAGAACTAGCAGTAGGGTAGCATGGAAAGGAGGTTAGTTCGGTAGAAGAAATGGTAAATGGTGGCTGGAACAGGAATATGCTTATTGATTTCATCACTATCACATTGCTGCATGACACAACCCTCATGCAACGTGTCCAGCAAAATTTTGGCATGGATCAATTTTCCATCTAATAAGCCTCTAGTTCTTGAGCATTTGCATGCTAACTGAAAATCTGCTTTCACCACAACTAGCAGAATTGCAGAATTTGGAGGAATAAGATAGGTCAAAACTGTAGGTACATGCTTTGATGATATACCTGGCAGGGGCTCTGGCACAAAATCGTTTTCATTTGCCAGAACATGCCTTTCTTCCTTAATATAAACTTTGTCCCTGTCTTGATACTGATGCGTCTGTATGCAGATGGATGTGTGCTATCCGTAGAAAACTAGAAAGTTTGTATTCATTTTAGTCTATATGCAGATGGATGTGTGCGATCCGTAGAAAACTAGAAAGTTTGTATTCATTTTAGTCTATCAATTAACTGTATCACACTATCAAATGTAGATTACTTGAAGTCAGCACATATCAATGCAGTTTACCTTCATGCTCAATCCTGAAAATCCACTACTGTAAGTCTATTCGTGTTTGAAAGTAATCACCAGGATAGAGAACTGCCTCATCTTGTTCCATTTCTGAGGATGCCTGCAAAACTAAGTGACTCTAGAACAGAGGTAAAAATGTAGAATGATTTGGCATCCACTCTCTGCACATTTTATGCCTCCCTGCTCAGAGCTTGCTGGATATCAGACAGAATACTTAAACAAAATCATATTATGATTGGTTCCTCTTGACTATGTGTAGATAAATGGATAATTAACGTTTTTTCTAAAATAATAGAGAAGTCAGTACCTTCTGAATAGAAAAGGTTTTATATACTTGTAATCCCAATATGCTTCCCGTGTATACCTAGGACATGGTATACATTAGATATGGCGATGATGCAAAGGCCATATTCCAGATGCACAAGGGTCTTAAAGTGTTGGATGCTCTGATATTATCTGCTATAGAAGGCAATACCGTGTTGAAGCTGTCATATTGTTAAGTGTTGAACTATTCTTGACGCTTTTTCTGTTCTTCATCCTTCACCTTCTTCATAAGAAGCCCCAAGAATAAACCCAGCTTTGCGTTTAAGGCTCAGCTAAGGCTATTTGGGAAAGAAAACAAAGGGAGAGTATTTATCAAAGCAGATGGCAATAAATGATGAAGTAAAAGATAAAGCAACAAACATTTCTTGACGGGAAAGCCCATCTAGAAGAGAAAAACATTGTTTGAAACAACACGGTAAATGGTATGGAGAATGGCACAAAGACTGTTGGAGCTTCTGACTTGGGAGGCTTATAGTCTTCCTTTAAACATGTACCAGGGAGAATGCAATAAGAAATTACCACTGTATTAATGCAGAAGATGACAAAAATTACACAGAAAAGAACAAACTTACCACTGTATTCACGCAGAAAAGATAAAAGAGAACAAAGAAATGCGCAGCCGGGGAATCGAACCCCGGTCAGTACCGTGGGAGGGTACTATGATACCACTACACCAGCTGCGCTTCTGTTGAATGATGATATTCGATTGCTTCTCATTAGTATCATTTGGCTAACAAATATCTATTTTCTATTCTACTCACGGATCTAATGACCACAAACACGTTACATTGGCTGCACAGATCATAAATGATATAATAGTATGATAAACTAAAGAATAGCAAATATAGAATACATCTTGCACAAGGAATATAACTTGATTTTTTACATGTAAATCATCGGGGGGTTGAATACTAGCTTCTTATGTCAAAAATTATTTTGGGTGATTTTTGGGTTGCCTCTAGGGGGGCAAACCCTTGTTTATGTGGGTTTATGGCATATCCAAGTATATGCTAGCATATGCTTAGGATATGCCTGATCGCCTTCAACCGGCCGCTTGCCGCGAACCGGTTTGGCCGGAACCCCCTTCAGACTCCTTTTTGCCAATTGAAGCTTTGCCGTTTCTTGGAGCTAGAAGCATCTCTGGGTCCCAGCCATAGCCATAGGCATCGCTTCAAGGGCTGCCATAGCCAAAGCCGTCCCCCGCTTTTTGTAAGTCGAAATGCCTTTGGGAGTAGGGACGTTGCAAAGGCAAATGGTCGACTATTGGTTGTCCCAAGCATCGGCCATGAATCCTACGGCCAGATGCCATGAATCCCACTGTCGGAGGCAAAGGTGCTTCCATAGAGCTTCGTCCCGGCCAAGATATTCGACCAGGGCAGACGCCGAAGGCCAGCCATGGCAATGGCGACAAAGGCACAGCCATACACATGGTTGATTCCTCTCAATTAACGCATTCTATTTGCTCTGTCCCCTATTTGCTCGGTCATTTTCTCATGCCATTTTTGTCTGTAACACAGGTTTTTATATCTGACTCAGATTTTTCTTTTGCTTCATAGATCATTATCTGCAAAGCAATGATCTTGGAGAAGACATAATCTTAGTCGTATTTTTTTCTGTCTTCCTGCACTCTTCTTGTGGGAAAAAATAGAGCCGCCGAAGTTTCAGACCAAATATCTTTTTTAGTGGTTGCTATAGTAATTTTGATTTTGCTATTCGGTGCTGTTCGGTGCAATTAGTTGCTATTGGGTGCAACAGTAAGCCTTCGATTTCAAAGTTTGCCACAACCATCAACGACAACAAGGACAAGGAAATTTGCCACAGAAATTTACCACAGGGTTTTCGATTCTTACTGTTGCGATTCTTTGTAGTGATATTATTGGAGCAAGGATCTGATTGCTATATTGTTGCGATTTTTACTGTAAAAGGAGCTTAATGTTGCCATCCACTAATCCATCATCGATTCTTAAGCTCCAGGGTCAGTAATGTGGAGGAAACACCCGAGCAACTACATCATGACGTAGAGCTACAACTTAATCAGGTAACCAATCTTGTATCTCCAAAATCTTCTTATTTGCATGTTTGAAAGAATCAGATACAAGGGAAATACGTTGTTAAGGGAACAAGATATTGTTTACATATTTTCTGTAATGTTTTTAGCAAAAACTAAAAACTGGAATTTACCTCTTAGTTTTTGCAGCCATATGTTTTTGAAACTTCATAACTAGAAGCTATAATGTTAGAATGGCATAATCAATCAAAGCACCGCGGGCGCTATGAAACAGCTACAAAATCTCTAGAGGCAGGAGCAGGACAAGGGCGGCAATGTACAAATGAGAAGTGCAAGCATAAGTGCTATCCTCGTACTGATCCTATAAGCTTTGAAAGAAATAATGCCTATCAATCTTTAGCTTAAATGCTACAATCTCTGAAACAACCTACTTTCATCTGCAGGCAGTAATTATGCTTGTTATAGACAAAGAAAAAGACTCTTGCCTTGTTGGGTCGGCAGTCACGGTTTGTTCCACGTCTCTGGAGCTGTCTTGCTGGTTTTATAGAGGTGAGACTCTTAACTTCTTACATGTGAGTGCACTTAGATACTGTAATGTAATTTCTTACTTGTTAGTGCATGCCAGGAATACCAATGTCTTCCATTATGCTGATGTGTGTTTTGAATCGTAATTGTTTGCTATCAAACAATCATGACCTTGGTGTTCATTTCTACTAAGTTGTCTATTTTTTTGTACTCCATATTAATTTGCACAATGATGCACCTTTGAAGATGTGAAAAAGTAATGAATTCATAACCTAGCACATCCTTTCAGCCTAGTGAAAGCTTAGTTAGAAGAGGCTGTACCGAGAGACGAGAGAAGAAGCTGGTATTGATGTTGGAGAAGTGGTATACCACAGTTCACAACCTTGGCCATGTACATTCTTTTCTTTCAGAAATGTTAATATACTCTCTCCACCTGTTGTTTTTCCAGTTTCCATAACATGTTAGTTTTTGCAGTAGGGACAAGCAGCATGCCGTGCCAGCTGATGATTGGCTTTTTTGAATTTGCAAAATCGTTCTTCATCCATGTTGATATAAAGGAGCTTGAAGGTAAGAGCACCAACTCATGCTTCACAAGATTCATGTAGCGGGCAGAACATAAAATCAGTTCCAATTTCTTATATTTATAGATGCACAGTGGCATAGTCGAGAAGGCATACAGGAGGCACTAGCTCAGATGAACTACAAAAAGGTGCAAGAAGACTCTGCTTTAAATATTAGGCAAAGATGTTTAGCCAAGGATGCAGAAGGAAGCTTGGCGAGGTCGGGAACGACTGAAGCCACAAAGCTTTTTGTGCCAGGTCCTTATGCAATTGTGCACTATCTCATTGCAACATGGGCTGCAAAGGGTTTTGCATTTCTAAGCAGAATTTGACTCAAAACATTATTTATGCGGCTGTGATTTGTATAGCATGCAGGGATATGCCTGAATAGTAGTATTTGCTAGAAGCTGTAATGTAAAAATAGTGAGATTTTTGCAGAGCAAAGCTGTCTTGATTTGTTTTGATGCATTGATGCCTGCAATATTTAAGGATGCATTTTCATATAAAAACGGGAATTATATATCCTTCCAACTTGATCTTCAAGGGGATTGAGTAGTTGACTCCTTATTTCAACTTAATGACCCTAGAAACAAATACATGTACACAAATGCAACGTCATTGCTAGTACCAAATTCCAGTTATGTATGAAATTTGAAAAGTGAAAAACTGAAAATTTGACATACTCGCTATCATGGAATATGAAAGGAGTATGTCATCTTTCAATCACGTGTTTGGGCAAACCATTCACGTATACAGCCTATTCATTTGATCTTCTTCTCGATCTCTATTGAATGGCTAAGTCCATTGCATTAACATTTTTTTCCCATAGGAGCTTGATTGCATCCCATAAACACATGATATGGAACAACCAATGGAATCCTCATAAAAATCGATAAAAATCAAATGCACATGGAGCTAATTTGACTTACTAGTATAAGACTAAACTTTGAGCAACATTAAAAGTTACAATACTGCACAAAAGTAGAACAAGATGCTGCGCACGAAGGGTTGCCCTCCGGTATCCTGAAGGGAATGTGCACATAGTCTTTGATGCGTAGTGCTCCGAACTAAGAATAAATCCATGATTGTTTAACTTCGATGATCTCAAATAAAACTAATGTTAAATACAGATGTTACCTCCTCATAACACATTAGTCCAGCTCAAAAATTAAAAGTTTTGCAAGTTTCGGCACAAAAATCCGACTTAATATGCTTTGCAAATTGAAGCTCTGCTAAAAAACATATGCGGCAACAGGAAGCTTTGCTCAAAAATTATTTGTGGCAACAAGAAGCTTTGCAACAGGAAGTTTTGCTAGGCGTGTATATTGGCGACGACGGTCTGCTAGGAGTGTATCTCTGCAAGAAGATCCAGAAGCTCTGCAAGAAGTTCTGTAGAATGCTCTGCAATAAGCTCTGCTGTTGTTTACTTACAAGCTGTTTACCTTAAAGAAATTTCAGGTGTTTACTTTGACATTAGGTATTGTGTGATAAAGGTTGCGTCATATAAGAGTTGAGGGTCATCTTCAATGGTTTTATAATAAAATGGCTAGGCAAATCATAGCATAGCAAGCTTGCCAACAAAATGTGTTTTCATACAAACATTATTATTACAAGAAATTTATCGCGGCGGTCAAGGCCGCCGTGAACATTTCTCTTCATTGATTCACTAGGGCAACCAACCCATCAAATGTTAAGCATGTGCACATGGATCTAGCTTAAATAATGAAAAGAATTCTAATGAGACTAGCATTGCAAAGATTCAAATCTAGGAAAAAATTTGGGTCAAGATTCAATAACACAATAAGTGGAGCTCGGAGTATGCTTTTCATACCTAGGTCATATAAACTTCTCCTAGTTCAATGACCAACATCAAAACATATTTCGATTTCTGCAATGGAATAGGATCCTTATCACTACCCCAACAATCGAATGATCAGAATTAAAACCATCAAAGATAGCTTGACTTCTATTTTGTAAGCATTCTATCTAAATTGCATGAGCACACAATGAAAAGAGACTTTTGGTTGAACTAAATAAAAAAACCATCAGATATCTCATGGAAACTTATTACATCATGTTCAAGACCTTATGGTACATATCCAATACATCATGTCATTCGTTGATCATATGGCACATGTCCAATAACTTTGAATTGTTACAACTTTGGACTGTTACAGGAGGTTAGAACATACACCTTTACTGTATAGAATCTTAATATGCCCCATTCACCGAGGAGAAAAACTTTTGATGTGTTATTTCTCTAGACTCAAATATGGTGCCACCATACCCTGATACCTCAGTTTACAGATAGGGTGATAGGGTCATGTAACATCTCATAAGCCAAATTTAGACTCGAATCATCCAAATTTGTTCCCAACCTAGCACTGCACTGTATGTCAACCCCTTCCATGTTCTGCAGAATGTTAATGTGAATAAGCAATAATTAGCAGCTCATTTATGGGAATAAATTAGGAAGCCTAAGTTCTGGCAACAATGATGAAGTTATACCTGCTGGGAGAACTCCCTAAACTCTTTGGCACTCACAGAACAATAATTAATGGATCAAATGTATAATGGTACTTTATAAACAGGAAAACCACCACACAAAGGTACAAAAGAATAAGATAAGCTATCCATAGGACAGACATGCAGAAGATGCAAATCTATATAATAAAACAAACAGGAAATTGAAGTAAGTGCATACTGGTCTTCGACAAAGAGATCGGTGGCCACCAAAAGGGTGTATAGGATGCCTATAATAACGTTGAAGGGCTGATCATAATGAGCATATTCATCCTCCTTGCAAATTTCATTGTAGCAATTCAAGCAAAGATCATAGTCTTCTTTCCTATGACATGAAATAGGTTTAGAATTTGTCTCGAAATCTCTATAAATCATATGATTAACTGAATAGACTTACTAAATTGATTTGAAGCGGGGACCAAGAATTGAAGATAAACCACAACCATCACTCTGGACATGATGACGAAGGACACGTTCAGAATTCCTGCTATAATTGGTTGAGACACAAGGGCCAGATGCTTCTTCAGCAGCCAGTGACTTAGGAACTTCTGTAGGACTAATGTGTTACGAGGAGGTAACATCTGTATTTAACATTAGTTTTGTTGAGATCAACAAAGTTAAACAATCATGAACTTATTCTTAGTTCAGTACGCATCAAAGACTATGTGCACATTCCCTTCAGGATACCAGAGGGCAGCCCTTCGTGCGCAGCACCTTGTTGAGCTACGCTTAGAGCTCTATCACATCATTGGAATTTTACCCCCTGGTTGCTTACGTCAGCTAGCCGCCTGGGTGTCGGGCGGCAATAGCACTCGGAGTAACATCTCCCACAAGAATTTGGCTTCACTCATGTAGTTTTATATCAAATATACAATATCTAGCGTACTAATAGGGGGTTATTTCTGTAGTTTTATACGCTTTTCCACATGGTTTTTCTATGATTTTAGTCTTGTATTCGTGGAGGCATACTAAATAGTATTTCTAAAGTGCGTCATTTTTGGGTCGTTGATTTGGATTGGTTGTTCTTGTCAGCAATGCATTCATATACATCAAACCACATAACTTTTGCCCTCTGCACATCAAGAGCTATTGGATGGGGTATTTGCAAGTAGATAGCTATCCTCGTTTGTGGAGTATGCTTTTACAAATTTTTTGATGTACTATATAATGAGGTTTGTGAAATACTATAAGCTTTACGGCAATATACTTAATGGTGTTGATTTTATACATGTATTATACGATTTTAAGGAGTACAAAAGAAGCTCTCGCTGCCCTATGTCACCCCCCGTATGAATATGCACCCAAACCAAAGAGGGTTTCAAGGGGATTTTAATTTGAAGCTGTTTAATAGTTTGTGTTAATTTTAAAAAAAAATTGGCTCCTTTGGGGCCTTTGAAATTGTGTAGAGATGTTATATACAACTCTATAGATGCCTTGAGAAAGATGTTGTGAATATTATGCAATTTATGTTAGAAATTTATAAATGTAAATAAACTCAAAACATGAGTTCTATTATCGAGAGGAAATTTAATTAATGTTGTTGGGGATTAATGGTTTATGTTATCAGAAGATTTGAAGGCAAACAAGAAAATAAAGACTTCAAGCATCTTTTTCAAGCACCTGTTACAAGAACATTGAATTTTTCAATATCTAGATAATAACCTCTGTGCTTAATATAATCTTTTCCCCCGAAAACCCTTCGGGGCGGAGGTTTTTTAATCCTGGTAGTAATACGCCTGCTGCTCTCTCTTTGTACTTGGGTCCCATAGGCCAGTTGGTCTCCGTGGACGATAAAATCATATTATATTCTATTCTATTCTATTACCTGAATATGTTTTTAATCCATTAAACAGTTGTAAAAGGTTCATTAAACAAGCATCTACATATTCCACCATAATGTCCATGGAATTTGTTTCTATATGCATTTGAATGGCATTTGCCTATATGGAATGCACTTTATGAATATAAAGCTCCAACTAAAAGAAAGGCAAATGCCTCAATGGCTACCTTTATTCTAAATATGAAGCTCCAACAGAAAAGACATGCCTATATGCATCAATAGCTTTTTCCCCATCATTTCTGCAATAACCTGAGGAAGCAAAAACAAGTCATTTACTCTTGCATCACTATTGTCCCTTGCCTCCATTAGAAATTATGTTCAACAAAACCTGTAACATAAATCCAAGCACAATACAATGTACAAGAACAAAAAAGTTAGGTGTTTTTCTCTGTTAATACCACTATCCCATGGTGATAATGTAACGAGCTTGGCCCAGTAGTAGGCATGTAATTTATATTTGCCTATTGATGATTATTGAGAATATTTTAATTGGTCATTACATGAGGAATACATACTATGTATAAGAATGTTATACAAAATTCATGCGATAAAAGCAAAGGGCATCAGTTTATATGAGGGTTTCTGGAAGGAGGCAGAAGGAGCAATTTCTGGGCAGTTTTGCTGGCTGAATCTTGGAGAATCATATCTCGGCCACCCGAGATCCAATTCACATAATTTTTACTTGAATGAAAAGTTTTTCAAATCAGCTTTCCGAATTAGATCTTATAAGGCCGAAATTCATCCATATGAGGGATATATGGCAGAAAGGGTGAAGCTATGTCAGTATTGACTGCACCATTAGAATAGAATAGAATAGTTTTTTTAACGTCCACGGAGACCAATAGGTCATGGGACCCATACAATAGGCTAGTACAATCATTACTACTAGGACTAAAAAACCCCTGCCTCGAAAGGTTTTCAAGGGAAAAACCTTTGTAGTAATGATGATACTAGACAAGCGGAGATAATGACTACTGAGGGCTCAGTAATTGCAGACGTTTATCTAGAACCTCAAGTATGTATAATGCCAAGTCATGCACAGATGGTGCTCTGAGAAGTTGTGGAAGCGTGGAATGGAATGCTAAGGTCAAAAAATGATTCCGGACTATGTCAAAAGCAGGGCAACTCAGAAGAGTATGGCTTTCATCTTCAATAACCTGTAACTGGCAACAGGCACATAGTCTCGCTTCTCGTGGCAATTGCGGCCGCTCCCATCTACCTGTCTCAATCCGTAGCCTGTGGAGCTAGGAATTGAAAGGAGGGGATATTTTGAGAAGAAAACAGCTAGAAGGAGTCAAAGGGCCATTGTTGAAGTGGTTTTCAGGTGGGTGGTTTGCCGCTTACACCAGGGGATGCTTAGATTGTTCTTGTTGTTGAAGAAAAGAATCAGAATTTAATGAGTTGAATTAAGAGTATTAAAGGAATCTGAGTGATCTTGAATGTGATAATGTGAGATTGAATGTCTTTTGCGGCAGGGAATATAAGAGAAAGTATTGTAAGAAGTCCGCGAATAGTCTTTGAAATTGTAGAATAGTCTTTGGAATTGTAGATAGTAGGGTAGATCTTGTATGGAGTAAATGGGATCCTGACAACAACAATACATAGATTGTTCTCTGCTTGGTAGTAGCCAGAACTCAATTGAAACCTAGGAGATCATATAGATTATAGGTTCTGCATGGAGGTTCTAGCCATTGATGATTTTAGTGGTACTATATCGTAATATGGGTATCACTATTTTGGTGATAATCTTATATTCGAAACTTTTTTGGAAGGCGATAAAGTTTATCACATCAAGAATTTTTGTAGTGCATGTCGCGATAAATATTAATCACTAAAGTATTTGTTTAGTACTTGTGACGATGTCTAAAATCTTACCATAGTATTGTTGTCATGAGTGCAAAATAATGACACACATAAGAGCCACTAACTAATGTCGTAAGCCCCCATTTTGTTTTGCTTTTGTATATGAGGGTACTATTTTCTCAAATGTGATTGTATCACATGGTAACGACATCGAATGCTATGGCTTTATCATGTTCTATAGACATTTAACCCCTAGGTAAATAAAAACTCAAAACCTTCACCTCTATACTCCCGGACTGTGTGGAATTGGTAACTCTATATTTTTTAAGTAGGCGATCTGTTTGAGTTTTAAGAATTGAGATTACTGATAGAGAGGCGAAAAAGCTCCTTCACTAAGTCCATATAGTTGGCGAATATGGTAGAAGAGGGAAAGCTTCTCCAAAAAAATTTGGCGAATTAATCTCATTATTTTACTAAAGGCAACCTACTAACCATAGTGGCAAAATTTTCAAAAATAAAAAAATATAGCAATTTTACGATAAATAGACACTAAAATCAACACTGGTTCTAGCAAGTGCATGAAAGGCACCATTAGCTCATTGAGACAAGATGGTAATTTAGAAGATAGATAGAAAATGGATATGTATCTTTGGTGATTAGATTGAAGTTAAGATGTTAAACTAAATTATGATATGGAATAGCACTGCTAAGAAATAGCCGTGGAACTAAGATGAGGCAGATTAATATTCTAGTTGGATAGTAAGAGGATGAATGCCACATCGGCCTAGAGAAGCTTATGGAGGTTTCTGGAGTATGGCAATAGCATGGAGTGTTGTTGGCCAAATAAAATGCTAAGCTATGTAATTAATTTATTAGTAAGAAAAACAAGCTAACATACTGAATTGCATATGAGTAAAATGTCCACTCCTTATGGAGGGAGGATCGAGAAACATGCTGGTGGAAGCATGTTGTAGTTGCTAGGTGATCCTTGTACCTTATATTGATATAAATTGTAGGAATAGAATAGAATAGAATAGAATAGTTTTTTTAACGTCCACGGAGACCAATAGGTCATGGGACGGGCTAGTACAATCATTACTACTAGGATTAAAAAACCCCTGCCTCGAAAGGTTTTCAAGGGAAAAACCTTTGCAGTAATGATGATACTAGATAAGCGGAGATAATGACTACTGAGGGCTCAGTAATTGCAAACATTTATCTATAACCTCAAGTATGTATAATGCCAAGTCATGCACAGATGGTGCTCTGAGAAGTTGTGGAAGCGTGGAATGGAATGCTAAGGTCAAAAAATGATTCCGGACTATCTCAAAAGCAGGGCAACTCAGAAGAGTATGCCTTTCATCTTCAATAACCTGTAACTGGCAACAGGCACATAGTCTCGCTTCTTGCGGGAATTGCGGCCGCTCCCATCTACCTGTCTCAATCCGTAGCCTGTGGGTGCAATAGCTACAAGCTTGTTCCTGGACAATGAAGCAAGCAAATAAGCTTGGGGCCCTGGTGCCAAGGTGGGATTTATGTGTGCATGATAATGACCAGTTTTCACTTGGGCTAAAAATAATCATGCCCCATATCTTTTGAGAAAAAATCGACCATTGAGATATTGTTGCAAAAGCTCGGGATCGAATCGGCAAGCATCGTGGCGGTTCGTTGCACGTTTCCCAACGAGCAAACCATGTAGTGCAATGCTCTTTCCAACATCGTTTCAAACGTTGAGGAGATATCATGATTGCTTGGGGATACGATATTATGCCATGCTAGAATAAGTGTGACGTCCCCTACTCATATACGATGCCCGCACCGTATACAAACAGGAGTTCATCCCCCATACCAGCTCCATACTGATATAGGGCCCTCCACATATCACTGTGACCGTCTAAAATCCACAGTGGGAAGAATGAAGGGGTCATTTTACCCCGTCTCCCTCAGGGCCTACCTAGCTGCGGAAGCGTAAACATACACGTCAGTAACATAACATCATATATCCACCTCGAAGGGTGGCACATCAACATCTGCATAGACAAAGATCAGCACAATACAAGTGGGTTCCTACCCAAGGCTCGGATTACCGGATGAACCCGACAAGCTTGGGCCTCGAGTTCATTGCGCATGCAATCATGACAATGGATTGGGCGGCATAAGAACATGGCATTGGGTTGTCCACTCCATCCGCCCCTCCCATTGCACACTTTGCGAGTAGGTTGAAAAGTGTTGGGACCTGATCAGAGCCCCACGGGATGCATAGCCAAAGGGGCTATTCCCCGGGTTGCATCTCCCGGTTCCGATGGGGGCGGTAGGGATCACTCCTACCGAGATCTCCATCTTGACCCAAGGTGACTAGAGGGCCACCCTTTGCCGTATTCGACTTAACCCACCGGGAAGGTGAACTCCACCCCCACGGTGTCGAGCCCATGCCTCACCCACACTCGGTGGCAAGCCATTAGACCTAGTCACTCGATCCCCCTGAGGCCTTACACACCCGAGGGGATCTGGACAAGGGTCAACACCACGAACCTCATTCTAAGCCGCCTCGCCCCTTCACCCACAACCGTGTGGTTCTTGTACACAGTAGAAATCTAGTAATGCACTAAGAGGGACTAGCTAGGAGCATCATCTACTAAGCTTTAAGTCTCTACCCCCTTCCCAATACAATGAGTCCACGTAATGCATCCGGCCCATCATATCAACATAAGTAATAAGAACTAATCTATCTCATAGAGTTAGGTTCTTTAGTTAGAGTCAATCTCGGGATCTGCTTGGCTACTAAGGGTGATTTAATAGGCTAAACCTACCGTTCAAGGCTGGAATGAGGTTTAGGCTATTCAATCGACCAAATACCTGATCCTCGGTTCACTCTTCTCGATCCGGCCCCATGTCTCGCTTCGCCGGATGCGGTCGGAAGGATGATCCGACACGCCATTTGGCGACGCAGGCGGTCGTGGGAGTTGGAATTGACTCCTCAGGCGCGCGAATCGGAGCTCGGAAGGTCTGTGGGCGAAAAAGGGAAAGTTAGGGTTTGGTTACCTTACATAGGCTCCCAGTTAGGGTTAGGGTTCCCATGACCCTTGGTCTACCTTTAATGGGTTAAAGGTTCTTAAGTGCGCACATTGTTAAGTGTGCGCACCCTTGCAAGTTGTCCCCTAGGGCGCCCTTGCTTGGGTATATGTCGGCGCATTACCGCCGATTGAGCAACGGTAATGCGCGTGGATTTGTGCAAAGATGCGATATACGTCGTGGGACCGTATATCGTACTGGAACGTCACATTCTCCCCACCTTGAAATGATGCTGTCCGCAGCATCGTGGGTCTCCCCACCTTGGGATCTTCTTAACCTGCAATCAACCTCATGCATACGACATACTTATTATTATAGTTATACATTTAATAGGATTACCTCAAGGTAATATTTATAGAACATTATTATAATATTAGTCAATCCAATAGTTATCACTTACGTCATTACAACAATAACTCCTAATGTTTCGGTTTATTATTATATATACAATTATTCTTCGAGGTACTCTTTATTCCTTGCAACACATTACAACAAAATTGTGTTGCAAGTCTTCGTAGTTCGACCTCCTGGCCCTCCGCAGCGCTTCTATTGGCCTGCAGGTTAACACTACGTTAGTACCATTTTTATTATTAATAAAGTTTTGGTTATATGGTGACCACCCCACCTATCTACATGAATGCATGGCTAATCTCCCGGCGTAGGAAGAGGATGATTCTTCCATCGTGGCCGAGGAGACAGCGCCTATCATGCCTATATGGCGCTCATGCCTACACCTTTAGTTGCCCCGCGTGGAGGATAGGTCCTTCCCGTACATGGGGCGTGAAGGCCAGATTCCTCCTATCAAAGCATATATGGGGCTAGAGGTGCTTTTCCTATCAATGCATTCCTCAATGACCTCCTTCCTCTCGAGGTCGTCTACTTCCGTGGGACAGAAGTAGACTTTGCAAGCGGCACCGCGGTCATGCCTACATTGACATTACACCATGTCCTAGAGATCACCGCAATGGTCTCATCATCGGTTACAACGCATGCAACCCTTACCTCATAGGTTGCATGCGTAGATTATACTTACTAGGCAAGCTATTAATCTACACAAATCGACATGCCTGAGCCGATTTCTTCGGAGATGACCTTGCCGTCCCATTGCTCCATAAACTGTGGGTACTGTTTTTCCAGATCTCTTTTAAGTACCCATGTCGCGTCTTCCACCGGCAAGTGTTTCCACTTGACCAAGTATTAGAGAAACTCTGATCTCCTTGTTTTCTTGAATGCTTTATCAAGTATTAGTTCTGGAACTATTTCTATCTGCTCTTCTGTCATTTCCAACATTGTTGGGGTGTCCAGAACTTCCTCTGGATTGGGAGTGTGCTTCTTCAGCAAACTCACGTGGAAGACTTTGTGGATCTTTAGGTGTGCTGGCAAGTCTAACTTGTAGGATTGGTTACCCACTCTCTTGATTATTCTGAAGGGTCCAGCCCACCTTGGAGCAAGCTTCTTGCAATTTCCGATGCGGAGCTTCGCCTGCTTTACCTTGATCTTGAGCCATACATTATCTCCAACTTGGAATTCTCTGATTGTCCGATGTTTGTCGGCAATGCTCTTCTGCCGACTCCTTGCTGCTAGAAGGTTCTTAAAAATTATTGAGACTATAAATTGAATTCCGATTGAGTTACCTTTTTAAAACCCTTAATCCACAGTTCACACAACTTTCGCTATTCTTCTCCACCAGCCCAAGCATCGAACCCATCATTTGTGCCACCGTGCAACCTTCCAATCTGTCCACATGTTCGTCTATGCAGCCCGCCCACATGCCAGTTCAGATCCAGCATAATACTCCTGCCACGTCCTGAGCTGCCGCTTCACAAAAGCCACGATGCACATGAATATCCAATTTTTTCTCTTTCTCTCATATGTTGGACCATATATGATCCCCATTACATATATTATGAACCTCAATTAAATAATCCAACATCCCTCTTCAGAATATATGTGATGGATTAGCAGTCTTGTGTCCATATTAGACTTGTTATTGCTACTCCGTTGATTGCACTCCAGCCTTTTGCTTTAGAAAATTAAACCTTGTTGAGCTAAATGCTTTTGTCAGCAGATCTGCAATTTGCTCTTCTGTCACTATGTGCTTTACTTGCACTAAGCCTTTTGACACAATATCTCTTACGAAATGCATTTGTAGCTCTATATGTTTAGTCCTATCATGCATGACTGGATTTTTGGTCATTGCTACACAGCTTGTACTATCTGAGTATAGATCTGTAGGCCCATTCAATTCCATATTCAGCTCTTGCATTAGCCTTCTGATCCAAACAATTTCTCTAGTAGCTAGAGAAGTTGCAATATATTCCGCTTCTGCAGTTGATAAAGCTACAGAGTTTTGCTTTTTGCATTTCCAAGAAATAGCAACATTGTTAAGCATTAGTAAAAAGCCTGAAGTTGATCGTCTATTATCAAGATCTCCAGCCCCGTCTGCATCTGCAAATGCTTCCAGTTTCATATCAGCTCCTTTATACACAAGACCGTCATTGATAGTGCCTTTTAAATATCTTAGAACCCTTTTTCCTGCAAGCCAATGTTGTTTTCCAGGATTAAAATCTGCTTAACATATTAACTGCATAGGCTATGTCTGGCCTTGTACCTTTTAGCTAAATATAGTAGACAACCCACTAATTTCTGATATGGTACTGCCTCCATTTCTTCAACTTCAGCTATTGTTTTAGGAGACATATCACTGCTTAATTTGTGCCCAGGTATTATGGGTGAGCAAACTGATTTGCAGCTCTGCATCGAGAATCTATCAAGGATTCCTTGAATATTTCTACTCTGAGTGATAAATAGAATTTTATTCTTTCTGTCTCTATGAATCTCCATTCCAAGAAACATTCTCAGCTTACCTAGATCAGTCATTTTAAATCCTTGCTTCAGAATATTTTTGCTGCTATCCAAGCAATCTGTATCATTGGAAATCATGATACAATCATCCACGTATAGAGCTATAATACAGAAGTTTTTCTCTTTACAGTAAACATATAAGTTCCCATCATTCTTAAGTTTCTGAAACCCATAATTACATAAGAAGGCATCTATACATCTATACCATTGCCTGGGTGCTTGTCTTAGACCATATACAGCTCGCTTAAGCTTCTATACAAGGTTTTTTCCTTCTTCAAAGCCAAGTGGTTGTTTCATATATATTTCTTCCTCAAGCTCAGCATTTAGAAATGATGTACTAACGTCCATATGATGCAGTTCTAGATTTCATGGCGTTAGCATATGATAGCAACAATCTTATACTCTGCATCTTAACTATAGGTGAGAAAGTTTCCTGGAAATCAATACCCTGTTTTTGTGAAAACCCCTGTGCGACCAGTCTTGCTTTATATTTCTTAGATACTCCATCTGCACCTGTTTTAATCTTAAAAATCCACCTGTTACCTATAATGTTTTTACCTTTTGGTTTTGGCACTAATTCATACGTGCTGGTACGTTTGAAAGAGTTGACCTCATCCATCATTGCATCTTTCCAGCACTCTGCATCCTTTGCTTTAACTGCCTTCTCATATGTATCAGGAACATTTGGTTCCAAAATAGCCATTAGAGAAATTATACTATTCTCTTGTTCATTTTCTTTTTCCGCTATTCTTTTACTCCTTCCTGATTCCAATCTTCCATATTGCGAGCTGTCCATACCATGTTCTGCTTGCAACCTTTCTGCTTCACTCCTTCTTTTTCTGACGACTTCTATTGGCTGCTCAGGATACTCTGCTACTTGATCATGTGTATCATGATCTTGACTTTGTATTTCAGAAAAATCAGCTTTGATATCACTTATAACACCATCGTCTTCTATTATGTCTGAGTTTATTGTCTCTTCTTTACGCTTTGTTTGTAAAAATTTTCTCTCCCGTGCACTAATTCTGTCACAATATACTGTAGACTCATCAAATCGTACATCTCTGCTCACAACAATTTTGTTAGTTTCTGGAATAAATAGCCTGTACCCTTTCGACTCTTCATCATACCCAATCAAATAACCTTCAATTGCCCTGTCATCAAGTTTTTTCCTTTGTTCAGCATGAACATGTACATATGACAAGCAGCCAAAGACTTTGAACTTATCATAGTCCTGTGACCTGCCACTCCATACTTCATCTGGCACTTTTCCATCAAGACTTGTTGTTGGTAATTTATTGTGAATATAAACAGCAGTCTTTAGAGCTTCATCCCATAATTTATTGGGCAGACACGTATGTTTTAACATAGCTCTTACAGAATTCAGAATTGTTCTATTGAACCGCTCAGCCACTCCATTCTGCTGTGGAGTAAAACTGCATGTTAATTGTCTCCTAATTCCTCTTTCTTTACAAAAGTGTTTGAATTTTCTTGATAGGTACTCGCCTCCTCTATCAGACCTCAAACATTTCACCTTATGGCCTGTATCTCTTTCCACTTCAGATACAAACTTCTTGAAGGCATCCAGAGCCTCAGCTTTTCTACGCAGAAGATAGCATTTTGCTCTCCTGGTGTAGTCATCCACAAAAGACACATAATATCTTTTGCCAGACCTAGATTGCACATTCAAAGGACCACATAAGTCACTATGAATCAATTCCAAAACCTCCCGGGCTCTTTTGTTAGTACGTTTAGGAAATGGTAACCTGCTATGCTTTCCTAGCATACATCCCCTGCATATATGTTCTCCTTTATTTTTCTGTTTTTTTCCTTTTATCAGCCCATCTTCCATCATTCTTCTTATTTTATTGAGATTGGCATGACCCAGCCTTTCATGCCAAAGTTCTGGCGATACCTGCACAACCATATTAATCTCACTAGCATTTGGCAAGAGCTCAAATAGACCAGAAACACGTCTTGCAAGAAACTTGAGTTTATTATTCTTGAACACTTTACACGTGGACTTATCAAACAACAACTGGTAGTCCATGTCTACCAGCTGTGCAACGGAAATCAGATTTCTCACAACTCCTTCAACACACAATACATTTTTCAGATTTACAGGTTCACCATTGAGGTCAAAAATCTCAAGCACTCCACTCTTATCCACCTTCTTCAGCCTTCCATCTCCTAGCTGCACACGTCCTATTTTGCTGGCACAAGTTTCTTTTAACAGCTTCATGTCTCCTATGACCGTGTGCTCGGCTCCACTATCTATAAGAAAAGAATTAGATTTAGTCCCTTTCTTATAAGCAACGTTTGCCATCACATCAATATTATTTACCTCATCTTCAGAGCTTAATCCCTGTTCTTGCTCTTCCAAATCACTCACGTTATATGCCGCTGCACGCCTTTCTTTGCCTCTAGGCACACTTCTCCCTCTTGCTTCTGCTCTACTGCCTGCACTTCTACCTCTACCTCTCCCTCTTCCTCTATTGATACCTTTTGGAGACGGGCATTCAGAGGCATAGTGTGTAAAACATGTATTTGACCTAGTTTCAAATTGCTTAAAGAGCGGACAATTGTACTTAATGTGCCCCAACTGACCACATTTGTAGCACCTAATTTGCTGGCTTCTATCTTTCTCTGCAGCTCTTTCCTTCTTCATTATTAATATCTCTGATGTTTCTTCTTCCTCATCCAATATAATTTTCATCTGTTCAAGTTCTGTCCTCGCCATTCTTTCTGCTTCTTCACGAGATTTTGCAACATTTCTAATAAGCGTGGACAAATTTTCATGTGCTGCAAACATTCTAGAAATTGCATTGACTTGAGCTTCAGTTGATAATGGATTGCCTGCTGCGTCCAGATCTGCCATTATAAGGTCAAATTTCTGAAAGAGATCAACAAGCTCAATCGTATCATTATGTCTGAGCTTCCTCAGCTCCTTCTCTAGTATATCTATCTGAGAGGAGGATTTAACTTCATAAGTTTTCTCCATATAATCCCACATCTGCTTAGGATTCATCCCTCTCATCTTCAGCATGATACTTGGCCCTACTCTGCTTGAAATAATTATCTTGGCTTCACAAATTTTTGCATCCTTACTACCTGATGCTTCACCTTTATCTTTTTCTACTTTTACTTCTGATTTACTTTCTCCTGCTGAAGACGGTGGCTCTATTAACACATCTTTAACCTTCTGTTTCCATACCTGAAACCCAGCCCCTCCTTTATAAATCTCAATCTGACTTAACAAAGTTGCTCCAAAGCGAGTTGTCATATCTGATGGCTCTGATACCAATCTTAAAAATTATTGAGACTATAAATTGAATTCCGATTGAGTTACCTTTTTAAAACCCTTAATCCACAGTTCACACAACTTTCGCTATTCTTCTCCACCAGCCCAAGCATCGAACCCATCATTTGTGCCACCGTGCAACCTTCCAATCTGTCCACATGTTCGTCTATGCAGCCCGCCCACATGCCAGTTCAGATCCAGCATAATACTCCTGCCACGTCCTGAGCTGCCGCTTCACAAAAGCCACGATGCACATGAATATCCAATTTTTTCTCTTTCTCTCATATGTTGGACCATATATGATCCCCATTACATATATTATGAACCTCAATTAAATAATCCAACAAAGGTACCCTCGAACTTCTTCCACAAGCTGCTGCATGTCGCTCAACATTTGCTGCGAAACTTCCACTTTTGACACGGGATTGTGCCAAGTGTCTGGAGTTAGGCATTGATAGCCGTAGTTGATCATGAACGGCGACATTTGGGATGATTCCTGCTTGGTGCTATTGTATGCAAACTCCACCAAGTGAATAAATTCCTCCCACATACCTTGCTTGTTCCAGACATAGTTTCGGAGCATGTCCTCCAATATTCTGTTGATACGCTCCATTTGCCCATCCGTCTGTGGATGATAGGCCGTGCTCATGGATAGCTTCGTTCTAATCGTTGTGAAGAGATCCTGCCAGAAGGCACTGATGAACTTCGGATCTCGGTCGGAGATAATTTCCCTTGCCATGCAATGGAGTCTGAAGATCTCTTTGGTGAAGAGCTTTGCCGTGTCCATAGCTGTGTCCGTGGTCCTGCAAGGCACAAAATGGGCCATCTTCGACAACTTGTCGACCACGACCATCAAGGCATCCTTACCTCTTCTTTGTCCTTGGCGGTCCTGTTATAAAGTCCATCTTTGACGACTTCCCACTTAGCGTTTGGCACCGCTAATGGTTCCAATGCCCCGAATTCGTTGTTACGCCTTTCGTTTCTTTGGCATAGCCGACACTCCTTGATGTGGCGAAGCTATACGCTTCTTCATTCCCGCCAATAGTAGCTACTACGCACTTTAACGTATGTCTTCATGAATCTGGCGTGGCGTGCTATTGCTATTGGGCTGTTGTGGGTGTCGTGGAGGATCAACTTTCTTACTCCGGATGATTCCTGCACGCACAACTTGTTCTTGTGGTATAGGAGGTTACCTTCCTTCTTAAAATTTTGAAGGTTTCCCTCTCCTTATCCGTTCTCGCTTCCTTGCACAAGCTTGCCCATACTTCCTTGAAGTCCACATCCGTTGGCAAGGTTTCTTCTATCTTTTCGAAATCGTTGAAGAGCGTCGAGATTGCGTTGCGGTGCACCACCCCGGTTGTCGGGGGATGCCTTGAAAGCACATCTCTGCTACCACATTAAGTTTCCGGGCTTGTAGACTATATCAAAGTCGTACTCCTCGAAAACTCCATCCACATGTGGTTCGCGTGAATACGTCTTGGAGGCTCGGTGATCGGTGTCGGTTGGAACTTCCTCCCTAAGAGGTAATGCCTCCAGATTCTCAGCATACGACAACCGCTAGCGGCTCTTGGTCGTCGCGTCGTATGCGTGTTTTTGGTCGTTCATCTTTCTTGAGTCGTACGCTATTACCCGCTCCTCTTGCATGAGCACCGCTTTTTGTGGCTATCTTGCTTGCGTCCGTCGCCACTAACTTGTCCTTTTCCGGGTCTGGCAGGGTTAAGACGGGGGCGGTTGTCAAAGCTTCCTTCAACAATTCAAATCCTGCTTGGGCTTTCTTGAGCCAATGGTCTGCCCAATTTTTCACTTTCTCCGCCTTTGTCAAGTCTGTCAGTGGGGCTGCTATCTTTGCGAAGTTCTTCACGAACTTTTTGTAATATCCTGCTAGGCCAAAGAAACTTCTGACCTCATGGACGTTCTTTGGTGCCGGCCATTGGATTACCGCTTCAATCTTGGCGGGGTCTGTCGAGATTCCTTCTGCTGAAATCACATGACCGAGGTATTCCACCTTCTCTGTTGCGAAGTGGCACTTCGACAACTTGGCATACAACTGATGCCTCCTTAACTTCTCGAGCACCTTTCTTACGTGATGTGCATGCTCTTCAATGGATTTGCTGTACACCAGAATATCGTCGAAGAATACTATCACAAAGGTGTCCAAGAATTCTCTGAAGATGTCGTTCATGAGTCTCATGAACGTAGCTGGGGCGTTGGATAGCCCAAATGGCATTACGGTGAATTCGTAATCCCCATACCTGGTTCTGAAAGCCGTTTTGTGGATGTCCTCTTCCTTTATTCTGATCTGGTGATAACCTGACCTTAGGTCGATCTTGGAGAAGACCTTTGCCCCTTGGAGCTGATCCATCAAGTCGTCTGATCTGGGGAGTGCGTACTTGTTCTTGATGGTGTGCTTGTTCAATTGTCTGTAATCTATGCACATCCTCAAGCTTCCATCCTTCTTCCTGACAAAGAGGATGGGTGCCCCAAATGGTGAGACGCTAGGCCTGATGAAGCCTAAATCGAGCAATTCTTGTAACTGCTTATTTAGCTCCGTGAGTTCCTGTGTGGTCATTCTATATGGGGCCTTGCTTGTCGGCTTGGTCCCTGGTTCGAGTGCTATCTCACACTCTACTCCCCTGTAAGGAGGAAGCTGCTCGATCTCATCTGGAAAGAGATCGTGGAACTCCGTGATCAAGTTGGCGATTTGCTTGGGCAACTTGCTGAGCACTTTGTCTTCTTTACTTCCCTCCGACTCGGGTTCCTCAACCTCGAGTTTGAAGATGTATGCTACCTGCTCGCTCTTTATAGACTTGAGCAGCTTCTTAACAGACATACACTGCATGATGGGGACAACTTCTTTACCTGTGATCTCAATGACTTTGCCGTCGGGCGTTGTGAGGGTCACCTTCCGCTTTCCACAATCAATTATGGCTCCTGCTGGCCCAAGGTACTCCATTCCTATTATGAGGTCGTACTTGCCAATGCCCATTACTTCTGCTCCCATCGGGATGTTTATTCCCGGCAAGTCAATGTCGAAATTGATCATTTTTCCTGCCGTATGTCTTACTGCTCCGCTTGCCAAGATTATGGGCCTTGGTTTCAATTTCAACATTTCAACCATTCTTGGGGATGCAAAGTTGTGGCTACTTCCGGAGTTTATCAGGACTATGAAAGACTTGGCCTTTGCCTTCCCTACTGTGGAGATTACCTTATACTGGGTCTCCGCATGTTCTGTATCTATAGCAGCGAAGATGTGGCACTCACCCTGAATGTAATCGCGTGCTGCCTCGCCGTCGTCATCTGACGGAGTATCCCATCCGCTCAACTCCGCTAGCGCTGAGCTCATAACAAATGGGCAGTTTGCCGTTCGGTGGCCCGGCTGGAAACATCTAAAGCAGAGCTGCTTCTCTATGCATTCCTGCCTTTTCTCCTTGGGCATTGCCTGTAAGAAGGACCGTACTGCTTTCGAGTAGTTGGAACCTTCTTGTTTGTCCTTGAAGGACACCTGCTTTCTTTCCTGCTGTTTTCCCTGGTTGCTATTGTATGAGGGACTTTGCTGGACTTGGGCTGGCTGCCCTAGGGCTGTAACTCCCTGTTGCTTTGCCTCTATCCTGGTAGTAAGGCTGCTTCGTGTGCCGCTTCGAGGCCCCGATCCTTGCAAACTAATTGCCTTGGATTCCGCCAGACACTGTTTTGGGGTCTATTGCGCTTACGAGTTTCCTGATTTCCTCGTTCAGCCCTTCTATGTAGCTTTCCACTGCGTGTTTCGCTCGGCCGGCACATCTGACCTTAGTCTCATAAACTCTTGATTGTATACGCGACCGTCTTGTAGCCTTGCCAATCGTAGAACCTATGCAACATATTTGACTTGTGTTCTCGAGGAACATAGTGGCACTTGAAGGCTTTTGAGAACTTCTTAAATCTGCACCGATCTCTGCTCAAGCCATGCGCCTTGGCATAGCCCTTCCACCAGATTCGTGCGGCTCCTTTCAAGTTGGCGGTTGCTACCCTGCCTTTGTCCTTGTCCTTCATGCCATAGGCATTGCCGTACTCACTCATTTCGTCCAGCCATGCCTCTGCTTCTAGTCCTGACCTGTTCTCCCCCGAGAATTGTTCGAGTTTCCGGGCCTTCCATACATTGCCCAGTGCCGAGTCTACCTTCTTCTGGTAATCCAGCGCCTTAGCTTCCCTTACCGCGGCCGTCTGCGGTCCGGCACTTCTTCCGCCTCTTTCTCGGGACTCGGTCAGAGACCAGAAGTCTGAGGTCGGAGGTCTCGTGGGGGACCTCCTTCTTTACTCCTCTTCTTGTCTTTCCCCGACTTTCGGGGTGTCGTTTGTGGCCCGGATGATGCTTGTGCTGCTAGTAGAGCCTTAATCTAGTCCAGCTCCGTCCTCATTTGTGACATCTCCTCTTCTGGAGTCAGGGGACCGTATTGTCCGAACAGGTTCCTTGGGATATGTTGTCTGTCGGGTGTCCTTTCATCTTCGTCGAGCCTCCTATTTTGCTCGACCGTTCGGTGTTCCCTATCTGCATGCATAGTTGGTCATGGCTGTACGATTAGTTTTATTTGTTCTCTTGCATTATATGTGTTGTTGGTATAGTAGCGGAACAAAAATACATTAACAAAACATTTAAAGTGCAAAAGAAATTAAATTCATATTATATAATATGTTAATACAAAAAGGCTTCCGGGATCAAGAGTCTAACTATTCTTGAAATCGCCGGTATGATGGATTAGCCTCTAGGAACTTCTTCACTTGGGCTGTTCCTACTAAATGACCTAAGTTCCTAAGGACATTGATTGAAGATCCACCCTGCAAAGCTCTCGCCAAATCTTCTATCCTGCGCTCGGAGGTATAGGCTGCGGTCACTGCCAGTCTTCCCTGCCGTCTGTAAGGTATGGCGAAGTAAAAAATATCGAGTGCTACCGCTCTCTTCACGAGGGATGGCATACTTCGGTGTTGGGAGCTAGCCCGGCGTGCCGACAAAAGCACGAGGCGCCAATTAGCATCGATACTCCTTCCTGCCCACAGGGGGTGAATTTGCGGTGAATTTTGCTATTCTTCCGTCCATCGGCGGGGAAGGTAATACTACAACGACACATGGTTGTGTGGCCAGTCTTAAGCCTCCTCGGCCTCCCAGCTGCATTGTCTGGCGGCATAGTCATGGACCTCCTCCAGTGTGGTGAGCTCCACGTAGTCTCGGTTGTTCTTGAAGCTCTCGGTCGAACTTCGCCTCTTAAGCTCTCGGGGAGGTGTTGTCCGAAACTTGCCGTTAAGATGTTAGAGGTCTTGTGGCGGATCCCCATCTGTTCTGTAAGCAAGGAACTCCTCCTCGTCGGTAGTTGCAGCGCCTCCATATCTGCACGATGTTTATGCGTGGCTTGAATATCCAGGTCGACTCTCCCGATGTAAGTGTCGGCTTCCCTTACTTGGAGTGGGGCGTCGGAAGTTCCTCGGACGATGAAGTCGTCCAGTGCGATTCTCGGGAGTTGGTGCAGCAGCTCGTCCGGGTCGATACTCTCTTTCCGCACCGGGAGGTTTTGGATGTAAGCAGGAGCAAATACTCTTAGCCCTCGGCGATGATGGGGGCTAGGCTTGTGATGCCTAGCCCAAGGGGTGGCGCGATCACGAGAGTTTGCGGCTTCTTTTCAATTCCTGCAACTCTTGTTACGCTGCTTGCCTCTCTTCCGGAGGTCGAGCTCGACGTAGTCCTCATCCTCTTCTTCTGACTCCTCGTCTTCTTCTTTTCCTTCTTGCTCCTGTTCGTACTGCGAAAGGAGCTGTTGTGCTGTTGCTGTGGCTAATGGGTCCACGTCCATGGGGGGAATGGAGGTTTCTCCCATGGGGTTCTCGGCACAGTGGGTAAGAAAAATTGCTACGGCAACGTTGAAAGAGAAATACTTGGTCCTGTTGACAGTCAGGACCATTGGCTCGGGCATGCACTGGGCCTTGTTTGTGAGATACTTGGCAATGTTTGGAACATCGCCTAAGGCTGCTTGAAGGGATTGCCTAGGAACAAAGTAGCCTATGCAAGGTGGGAGCTGCACTAAAGATGGCCCTACCCTAGCTTGGAATTCAGACAGGACTCTGCTATATGCTGGGGTTGCGTGCAAGGTTGCTTGGACATCTATCTCTTTCCGGAAGACCCGGAAAATCTCATCGATGTCGGCCTCGGCAGCATGAGCGCTGGCGCCGTACCATCGCCCCAAATCGAGGGTTGCCATGAGTCTAGCGAGGAAGAGACTAGCAAACGGATGCAAGAGCCTCGGGGAGCTGGAAAATCGGCTAAGGGAGCAGGAGCAAACTCGTAGGGTGCTACGTAAGGAATGAGGGACTTATTTATAGAAAAGGGGGAAACCCTAATTTTTGGGTGACTTGGAAAATTCTTGGGGTTGGGCAATTCTAGCCTATATTGAGGTCTAAATGG
Source organism: Isoetes taiwanensis (assembly GCA_021234155.1). NCBI lineage: Eukaryota > Viridiplantae > Streptophyta > Lycopodiopsida > Isoetales > Isoetaceae > Isoetes > Isoetes taiwanensis. Next base: position 2,075,524 of record JAJEKV010000052.1, read on the forward strand.
GAATTGAAAGTCTAATTTAAGGGTTTGAGCATGACTGGGTTACCTAAAGATCCTAACATAACAAGTTGGAGATCATTTGGACAAGTTATGGTGAAGAAATGGTAGGAGGTCTCACAGGTAGCGCCTCGTTCAAAAGCTACACTTTAGTTTCTTGACCAGGCGCGACGTGTGAGACATCAGTCCCATTTTGACCAAAGCATGTCCAATTTGGGTAAAATAAGGGTATAAGGATGACAGACTCATCAAATTAGGCAGAATTGACCTCTTACTTGGTCAATTTGGAGCTGTTTTGGGCAAATTTGGGCAAGGTCTCACAGGTAGCGCCTCGTTCAAAAACTAAACTTTAGTTTCTTTACCAGGCGCGACGTGTGAGACATCGCACTTTTTGGTCTAGAAATGTGCTATTTTACTAAAACAAAAGCTACTACTTGCTAACTTGCCCTAATTAAACAAGTTTAGACACATAAAACACTCAAAATTGATTTATATTACAATTTTTTTTTTTTTGATTATTTACAAAATGTTTAAGGGCGTTCTCCCTTGATGCGACTAGCAAGATGCATGTCTTGCCTCATAAGTGTTACTCGCTTCGCATGAACAGTGCAAGCCGTCGAGTCTTCAAAATGTTGCACTATTCTCTGCTCCGCCGCTTCCTGCAATGCCAGCAGCATCTCATCCGTGACCCTCATGTCGGTCTTGAAGTCCTGCATCACTTCTATGACTAGACGGGCAAAGGGGGCACGGGGAATTAGGAGGCCGTAGCTGCGCTGAAAGTGTTTGATCTCCCTCAGTGCTCTTTTTTCGGTCTCCTTCCTGGTGGGCTTCTTCTTGGCTGGCCTCTTAGGGGCCTTGGGCTTTGGTGGTGGCGGCCTTAATGTCTGGCTCTTCGTTGGATGTCCGCCCTCGATGGTCCGTACCCTGTTCTCCTGATAGTAGGAGTTGTAAGCCTCCCACTTCTTCATGTACTCCTGATGGGTAAAAGCATGTTAGGGTGTCCCTTAAAAAGTATTATTTAGTGACTAAAAAGGTACCTAAAAAGGTAGCCAGGAATGGGTACTGGGTACCTGTATAATATCTCAATATAAGGTATGTTTTAGAACTTTTTATATATATATTGGTCTCCGATAGCATTATCTTTACCTTAACTTTGAATATTACCATGTCCTTGACTTTTATTTTGGATTTTTGTATTAGTTTTAATGAAAAGAAAAATGAGAAAGTACCCAGTTCAGAAGTACCTAGTGTATGTACTTTTGCAGGTTCCAAAAGTGGTACACCCTAACATGCTTTTACCCTGATGTTCCATCTTCCTTTCATATATCTTGACGGGGTCCATGACATAGGACTCTCGGGCAGGTCGTGGTTGTTTCTTCCTGTCCCAAGTCGGATACCTAGGGGCTTCTCAGACTTGGTCCCCGCTGCCCCCGCCGGCGCTATCCGCCAGTACTACACCCCTTTCGTCGCTTCAGGGGTTTAGAAGAGCTTCCACCTTCGGTGTTGGGGTTGAAGTCTTCATCTTCAGAGTCGTCAGAGGCGGGCGGGGGCTGGTTAGCTGACCGTTCGTTAATGACGATCTTGGGGTTGGGCTTCTTAGTTGGCGGAACATCCTTGAGCTTCCTTGGGCCCACCACAAACTTCCCCTTCTTCTTCTTCAGTTCCTCTGCCACTTTCTTCTCCTCCTCTTCTCTCTTCCTCTTCTTTTCTTCCTTCTTCCTTTCTCGGCGTCTCTCTTTGGCCGTGCCAGCGATAAGCCCACAGGTCTTCTTCTTCCTCCATGCGGCTCAAGCCTCGGCTCCATTGTTCCTCTCGCTCCTCGGCCTCCTTCTCGCGGATCCAGGCTTCGAGTTGCTCTTCAATGGTCGGTTCTAGAGTCGGCAGCCTCTGCTCCTCACGGGCCTTGGTTCTCCTTTCTCTCTGTGCTGCCTCCTCTTCCTCTTCGAGCAGCTCTGTTCCTGCATCCGAGGGTTCGTCCTCTTCCCGGTCGATCTGCTGGTCCATCTCCTCGTTCTGCTCTCCTCTCTGCTGGGATCCTTCTCTATTGTGCTCATCCGAAGGTTCTCCCTCGCTCGAAGAAGATTGACCGTTGGTGTTAAGGAGGCGCCCCGGGCATCTTGCCGAATCATCTTTGGGATCAAGGGCGCCGGGTCGATTCCTGGTCACGCTTTCCGGCAGTCTGTTTGGTTCGGGCCATATTTGACAGATCGACGATCGGATGTCGGGCGCCAAAGATCGCCTTAGGGAGCGGGAGCAGATTTCTAAGTCGGGAACGTACAAATGAGGGGGGTCTACATCTATTTATAGCTTGGGCAATTTTAGGTCAAAATCTAAGTTGCTCTATTTAACATGCCAAGGCACCTATTTACTTAAAACATACACTTATTTCAGAGTTTTCTAATTATTGGTTTCACAGGTAGCGCCCTGTTCAAAAACTAGAGTTTAGTTTTTAGACCAGGCGCTACGTGTGAGATCTTATACATTTTTAAGTAATTAAGTGATTTAAGCATACTATTCTAACTAATTCTTACCTTGGAACTGGCCTTACCATATCACTTTTCTCAAATTCATCAAGTTTTAAGGTGTTCTTATTCGATGTTCACAGGTGTAGCCCCGCTCAAAAACTAAAGTTCGGGCTCTTTGACCAGCGCCGACGCGGTGAGACCACCTTGCCTGAGGAGGTTTTGGCTCATTCTTTTTAGTCTTATCATGTTCCAATTCACTTAACTGTTACTAGCTTAGCATAAACTACAAAAATGAGAAAAAAAAAAATCCCACTTTTCGAGGTTTGAGGATCCTATCAAGTTAGTACTACTGGGAGCATGGTCAGTGCTTTGCTCTTGGTCTCCAAGAACATTGCTCTGATACCACTGTGACGTCCCTTACTCATATACGATGCTCGCACCGTATACAAACAGGAGTTCATCCCCCATACCAGCTCCATACTGATATAGGGGTAACCGTCTAAAATCCACAGTGGGAAGAATGAAGGGGTCATTTTACCCCGTCTCCCTCAAGGCCTACCTAGCTGTGGAAGCGTAAACATACACGTCAGTAACATTGTTAGTCCTGTGCCTCCTGGTTCAGGACTATTCATGCATACGACGGACCAGGTCAAGCTTAAGGATCCATGACAGCAACGGGTCGATCTTCCAAAGCCCAAATAGAAGACTAAGCAGACCACCACGCCAAAGCCAAAGGCCTGCGTCGGAAGAACAGGCGCCGCTCAGACAAGTGATGGCCCGCCATCGCCCGCGTCAGCGTCAGCGTGATTCGAGGCACTTCAAGAGGCACCGCCAACATTCCTCCAAATCGCCTCCTTCCGTAAGTCGGCACCGATCGGTCGATAGTGTCTATATTGGGCCAAAGGCCATTGTACTATATATATGAGTAGAGCTAGCATATGATGGCTAGATGAGTTTTGAGTCTTGTCTCTCTTCAGTCTTCTCTCGATTGCGAGAGCTCATGTATGTTCATCATTGATATCAAGGAAGCTTATCATTTTCCTCTCACTGTTCTCTCTTGTTCTGTTTTCTTCTTCTTGTTCTTTTCTTGCAAATCCCGCGTGACATAGTCCCCCGGATTCTCCTGTTAGCTCCAAGGGTCCTCACAGAGGGCTGTCTTGCAGGAGTTCCCGAACCCAGACCCCAAACACTGTCGCCGCTGCCGGGTCTGATTAGTTTTTCCTTTCTTCTGTCGCCATGTCTGTCCGAAACTTCACGCTGCAGAACTTCTTTCCCTGCATAAATGCCTCGCTTTGAGCGCCATCATCGAAGGGAAGTTGCTTCGTGACATGTATGGATCTGCGTGTGACATTGAGGGAGGCCACATTCGGCCTAGGGCTCACCGGCGCCACCCACCCTCGCGGTCATGTCTCGTCCAAATTCTCCTCCTCAAACGTGCAAACATTGCTCCGCGGCCCGGGCCTCCTCATCACTATCGGAGCCCTATCCGCTCCACCTCCAACCTTACTTTCATACCCCGTAACATGCCTTCATCCATCACTCTTTCCGCCATACCGCCTTCACAACCATCATCTCCCTACGGGGACAGGGATATCCACATGTCTCTTTAGCTCCTCCCCAGTGAATTTCCCCTTCCCTACCTTTCCCACCGCTTCTTCCCTGCTTACACCTTACGCACTCTCAAAACCAATGATCGTGCACCTCCAAGCATTCTCCACCTCGCCCACCCTTAAGCTGTGGTCTTTCCGCACCATACCACCTCCAACTCCACCTCAATATCCTCACTATCATGTTCCCGTCCAGCCCAAGCACTTTTTTACCTCTACCTTTCGACCTTTAAGCCGACTTATCCCACCTTTGGCAACACGAAAGGCAAACCTTTAGACCAAAGTGCTCAGGCCCACATGGAGGAATTTGAGGCTCGGCTGTCCTGAATGGTCATGCGCAACCTCAACTGAAATTCCACATCTTTTCCACCACATTGCGGGCTCCCCTCATCAATGGCTCATGTCCAACAAAAGCCACTGAAACAAGATTGGTCCGAAATGAAATCGCTTTTCTTTCACTATGGGACCACCTGATGATGATCAACTTCATCTCAAGCAACGCAATGACCTTCAACAAGAGCCCACTTGAAGTCCCGCCTCGGATTTTGCGCATCCGCCTTCACATTTTGCTCAAGAAACTCAAGGAGTACCCCACACGTAGCCGTATCTTTGGTCCGGTTTCTCCAAGGACTTCCTCCAAATATCGACTCATGACTCAATACCTGGCGCCAAGACTTTGGAGCAAAGCTATCGATCTTGTCAATCACTCGGCCAATGTTTCCTCCCGTGGTGTGGCTCTTCGTAAGCTCCCTTTCATTCCACCCATCATGGTTCCCCGTGATCGCTGCTCAACCTCAACACGCCAATCCGGCGCAATGATCTGGTGCCATATTCAGAAATATCAAGGCCACTTGGCTAATGAGTGCAACTCCACCAATGGCCCGCCTCATTGTAAACGATGCAACATGTAATCATGCCACCTAAGAGTGCACTCGCGACTCATCCTACACCTTTCCGCAACAAGATGGTTTATCAAGTGCAAACAACACCTCGCCACTAATCGCACTATCGCTAGCCACCACCGCAGCGCAACCCAATCAACTCTATCAGCAACAGAGCCACAACGGGACCCAACACACGCCCTCCTTTTGATCCTTCAAAAGCTCGTTTATCACCGCCAAGAATGGGGTCATACCACCACGGCGTGTCCTCAACTCCCACAAGTTCAAAAGTGCGCTTTCCTCGCACCAATCGTACCACATCATCACCCGCCACGGCTTACCAACTCTAGATTGCTAATGGCAAACAAGGCCCGGCCCCGTTTCTTCTAAGCCACCTCGCGCGCCTCCAGCCATCACGCTTATCAACCAGCTCATGCCAATCAACCTCGATGGATCAACAAGCACAGAAGAAATTTTTCGTGCTCTTAATCCTCCAGTCCAGCCATCAAATTGGGTTGGTTTGGTCTCACGCCGACCGGCCACGCCCCCCCTAACCATTATTCCTAATGGCACGCAACCCCGCCTTTGCAACGACGCAATTCCTCATGCGTAAGACAAAAAAGGTCCATTTTGCACCTGACTTGAGAAACTCATGCCGAATGTCATGCCTAAAGTTCGCCAAAGCATTTTGAACCTCATGCAAGCCGCCAAGGCCGCGACGCTGGCTAATGTCCATGCCACCACTAGAGCTCAACAAAGACAAGACGCACTTCACGCCTCAACCTCCACGCCTCGCACATATCCCAATATCGCTGGGAGGTTGACCTACTCAAAGAAGTTGCTGCTTCTTTACCACGCACTCCCCGCACCCTGGGGTCCAAATTGATCCTTTTTCTCATGTGCCTCGAACTCCAAGAGGAGCTAGCCAAAATCAAAATTCCTTTAAGCTTGGCCACAATTTTGAAACTCGGTCCCGCTTCTCAAGGACCGCTACTCCCCCGAACTGCTTTGGTTGGGGCTGTTGCTACCTCTACTCCCACTGGCATGCCACGGTGGCAATCAACAAGTCAATCATGTTCAAATTGACGAGGTAGCGCTGTCAATCTCATCACGGATAAACTCCAAAACAAATGGGCATCAAACAACTCTATCGTGGCCCCATATGACATCAAATTGGCCAATGGCCATATCACGAGACCTCAAGGCGCCAATCTTCCGCACATCAATATTGGTGATCTCCGATTCCCTTGGAATTTGGTGTTTGAAGGCCGGAGAAGATCCGTGTGATTATGAAATGTTGGTCGGCGCACCTTTTCTCCGCCAGCCAAGAGTATCCATTACCGGGCCACGATCGCTTAGTCATCACCGATGGTCACTTCAATGCCACCATGGACTTGGAAACAGAAAAATCATTTCCGGGCGTCGACAATGCCGAACCCTCTCTCCGGCACATCGCATTCCGGGACGCCGTAATATTTATCGCTCAGCTCCACCGCGCGAAGGCCGCCTGGCCATCCTACCCCAATATGCCGATCCTTGGGGAGAAATGACTCTTGATCGGACCAGTCCGGGTCGCTTTTGCTTGACCCTTACCTAGCTCCTTGCAATCGGAATCCAACGCGTTGATCACTTTTCGACGCCAACCTCCCCGCAAGCCCTCGTCAGATGTACACGCCGGCCATGAAGCAACCTCTCGCTTGAGGAAACTCAAGAACCTCTTTTTTCACCACGCAGAGTGCCACGCGATCCCGTTATGCTTCAACCTCCTCGCCATATTGTCCGGGACATGGAAGTTATCCCCATATTCGCACTCAAGTCGATTGTGGACGAGGGCAACAATCACCGTCCGACTTTGCCGCCAATCTTCCGACACCCTATCGTAATGGTCTGCCACGCCTTCAAAAAGTTCAAACACATTTTGCCCTGAGCTACAAAGATCTTCGTGGGATCAACAAAACCTTGGGGAACTCACCATTCCTACCAAGTCCGATGCACGCCAGCCTAGCAACGACCAGCATTCGCTCAACCCCACTTACCGCGGATCGGCCAAGGCGAAATTGACAAACTCCTTGCCGCAGTTTGATCTATGAGGTCAAACATTCTCGAGTGGGTGAGCCCCATCGCCATTGCACTCAAACACAATGGTAAGATCCACGCTTATGGGACTAACCGAAAACTCAATCGCCACGAGCGCGATCATTTTCCACTTTCCTTTACGCACTGTGTTCGAAGAGGTTGCCGGACATGAGATGTACTCCTTCATGGATGGTTTTTCCGCTACAATCGATCTCAATCAAAGAATCCGATCAACTCAAGACTACCTTCACCACCCCGCGGCACTTTTGCCTACAAGGTGGTTCCTTTTGATTATCAAACTCTCCATCCACGCTTTCAACGTATCATGCTCTCCGCTTTTCATGATTTTATGAAGGAAAATCCCTTCTTGCAAATTTTTCAAGATGACTTCTCCGCCACAGCCCATGGTCTGACCATTTGATAAATTGGAACTCGCCTTTTCGAAATGTGATGAGTCCCAAGATTAGTCTCAATCCCGAAATGCACCTTTTTAAGGCCACTTCGTGTTCTCGTTGGGACATGTGGTCAAGAAAGCGTGTATCACCACGATCCCCGCCAAAATCAGCCGGTGCTCAAGGCTCAAGGACCAGCCAATATCAAGGAAACACGCTTTTTCTTGGGTAAGGTCAATTATTACTCCACCTTCATTCCCCGACTCAAGCAGCCCATTGCAGATCCCATTCATAAACTCATCGGTGATGAATCCACCGGGCTTGGAATTCCCAAAGGATGTCGCTTCCAACAGCTTGAAGCTCTTGCTTACTCAGCCCCTGCTCTTGTTCCTCCTCAATGGGACAAGCCCTTTCATGTCCATGTCGATGTCTCGCCTTTTGCTATTAGAGTCGTTTCTTTCTCAAGAATATTTATTTATTTATTTATTTATTTATTTATGTCTAATGCTCTCTAAGGGCCAAGAGAGGCCATGGAGCACAATATCAAATCAATTACAAATTCAGCAATAGTGATCGATGAGTATCTCATCACCTCAGCAGATATAGTCCTAATTCTATAGGAGCCATACCTAACAATGAATAGTAATCAGATATGTATATCAAACTTCTCCTCGATGTGTGTATACCCCGGCATTGTATGAACGTATGATGCTCGCCTTCTACGCTGCCGAGTCACAAATTTTGCACAGCCTTGCTTCCCTAGGTGTTTTTGCCCATCCGCTAACCTCTATTTCCAAATTATGCGAAATGGGTACGATTTGGCTATGACCTCGTTTAAAGAACTTAGGGATATCCTAATTCAAATAGTTCTCGCTTTTATACTCTTCCATGTGATTGATATTTGCCTTGTACTACATCATCCGGCCCCTCGATCCGCCCATAAATGGTCAATCGCACATTTCTCGAAAGCAATATCCTTGCATCTCGATTTGTTATCGGGCTTGGCATCTGTTATGCCCCATTTTCCCCATGCATGAAGATTTTTCAGCCACCCTTGATCTGAACTTACCATAGCCCGGTAGGATCTAAGGCGATCTAACATTGCTCCTTCAAATTGTTAAGAAAATTTATAGATTGGAAAAGAGCTTCTATCTCTAAAGGAAACATACCGGATTTTGCAAGTATAATGGCGTAAGGGATTTGGGCTCTGGCTCCAAGCTCCTCACGCAGGAACGATTTTTGTACTGCTTCAATCTGATTCCATAATCTCGCATGAATTTCTGATCCCCAAATAGGTGCCCGTAGAGCAATACCATTTGTACCAAAGTTTTGAAGAAAAGTTTCTTGAGTCTCCAACTTGTCAGTGAGGCCTTGCTGCATTTTGTAAGCATGCTGTACAATGCCATCTTTCCTCCTGTGGCTCGGCATTTAATACATTCCTTCCAACTGTAGTTAGAAGATATGTCTACTCCAAGGTATTTGTAACAAATAACCTGCCTCCAAAGATATGTTCCCTCGATATGTAAAATTCGCCTTTCCCCGGTACCAAAGACCATGATCTTTGTTTTGCTACATTTACCATCATTTTCTTTTCATTACAAAAAGTTTTCTAGGTCGCATAAGTGATCTTGCAAGATCTACTTTTTGTCGGGCTACTAGTACCACATCATCGGCATACAAGCCAGTGAATCGGATTATGTGCGCCCTAATTTGGTGCCCGCTAGAGATCGAAGCTTTTATCCGGTCTTCCCGCCATCGATGAAAATCCCAAACAAAGTTGGAGACAACGGGCAGCCTTTGACGCATTCCCATATGATGCGCATTAATCGACAAACCAAACCGCTACGCCAGCCGAAACTCAATTCCACCGAACGCAACTACTCGCCACGCAGCGAAGCCTTGGGTTTAATTTTCGGGCCCAACGCCTCGCCACTATCTTTTAAGCCCGATCAAATTCTTTGTTGACCACCAGTGCACTTTTTTATTTGATCAACAAATCCACGCCCACGGGCCGCATTGCTCGTTGTCCTCCTTCGCAAGAATTTGCACCTTTTGAAATTGTTCACAAGGCCGGGTAAATCTCATGTTGTCCCGATTATCTTTCACCCATCCACACAGATGATCCCTCCATCGAGTCTCGACGCGCCTTTCCTGACGCCAACTCTTTTTGGTCACGGCAACACCTCATTGGTTTCATGACTTTCGCCAGTATCTCCTCACAGGTGCTCTTCCCCCCCAGAGGACGCCACGCCTTCCAAAATTAGCAACAATCCCGGCCGACATCGGGCTCCTCCGCGAGGTCCGTGACTACACCATGGTTGCAGCCATCTTTACAAAAAAGGGTAAGGATACCATCCTTCGACGCCGTGTTCTCCCTCATGAGGTTCTAGATATTGTTCGAGAAGCCCATGAAGGGCTCCTGGTGGTGGTCATTTTCATGGTGACACCACGGCACGCAAAAATCCTTCTTGCTGGTTATTTTTGGTCCACGCTCTTCAAAGACGCCACGCCCATGCCCGCTGCGGTGATGCTTGCTTGCGTGGGGGACGGCCCACGCCCGCGGACGCTCTTCCCTTGACGGGCCGCCACGCCACTTCCCTTCAAAGAAATGGGGCATGGATTTTGTGGGACCCATCGATCCTCTGCGCACACACCCGCGTTCGCTACATTCTCCCGTTCTCACCGACCACGCTACCAAATGGGCGGAAGCTTGCGCGACTTCCGCATAACACCGCGGCAAGCACGTACCTAAGGTTATCTATCAACAAATCATCACGCGATTCGGCCGCCCCACCTGAGTTGGGTCGCTGATCGTGGTGTCCACTTTATCAATCATACCATCAAGGAGTCGACGGATTATCTCCCCGATACAACATCACAAGAGCACACCTTACTATCCTCAAGGGAATGGTTTGGCGTAAAGCACCAACAAAACTCGGGTCACAATTTCAAGAAAATTTGTGACGCCGCAAGACCGACCGGCAAACCAAGCTTCCTATCGTTTTTTTGGGCTTACAATACTTGTTTCAAAATAGCTACGGTCACACTTTTCAAATTGGTTTATGGTCAAGAAGCTCTCATGCCTTTTGAGTACATTCTCCCCCCACTCTCCGCTTTCAACCGGCACGCCCATAATCCGCCACGACTCAAAGAAAGGGTTTATCAATTGGAACAGCTTGGATGAACTTAGAAGGGATGCTTATATTCGTGTTCTTCATGGACAACAAGCTTGCAAAAATCTTTACATGACAAACGGTCAAGACAAAAACATTCAACGGGAGATTTGGTTCTTCTTTATGATTCTCTGCGACAAAAATTTTCCTGTAAACTTAAGTTTCGCTTGGCTTGACCTTATCAAATTGTTCAAGTGGTTCAATTCCACCGCTTTCCAACCGGGTTGAAGTTAGATGGCACTCCATTACCTACATCGGGTTAATGGCTTCCGGCCAAAACATTTCATCCCACGTAAAAGCAACAATCAACAAATAGATGCGCTTCAAGACACAACCACAACCGAAAAGTAACTAAAACAAAGGGTATATTATATATATAGGTGGAATTTTTACAAAATGTGGGACAGCCCCGCTTATTTCCGCCTTATGGGCCCCCGCCTATATACAAAAAAACGGGCTCAGAGCCCTATCTACTAAGTCCTAAGAAAAAACCCTCTACCCCGGGTTCGGAGCGCAGGTGATGCGCAGGATGTGGTAGAGGTTCGCGCCTGTCCCAAATAAGGTGCAGAACCACCTCCATCCCGCTGGTATGAGGATCGGGATGTTCAGCCATCCCGCACACCATCCATTCTCATTCTTAACGACAGGCAAATACCAGAGGTCCGCATAATTCATTTTGCAAGTAATCCACTTTTGACAGCTTAGTGGGCATCGCGCTTCGCTCAAACCAAAACCAGCAGCCTATGCCGAAGCGCCATCGATGCCTTCGCTTCACCCCCGCTTCATCTTATATAGCCAACCGAGGAACTCCTTTGTCGACGTGGACCAATCACAAAAAATCGCCAACGGTTTTCAATGCAAGGTCGTTTTAAATGAGCATCTTTTCTCCCGCATATCTAGCCATGGTACCTTTCCTCGACACATTCCTTTTAATGATATCCCACTTCGAAGTTGCTAGCATTAAATGCCATTCCTTCTTTTCACGCCACGGAACATTAATGTGTGTCCTTTGGCCACCTGGCACATCCCATCATTCTCTCACGCCATCTCCACCGCTCATTCCTTCTCCCTTTGTTGTTTGGGGACTTCGCCAAATTTTTGCCTCTCAATCGCCCCTTTAGCATCCTTCTTCGACACTGCACCATCAACGGTTGCGCCTTAGCCCCTCATCATGCCCCCTTCACCTTTTTTGCGCCTAAACCTTTTCGCCTTCGCTCGCCCTCCTCCGTTTTGCTTTCGCCCTCCGCCTTTGAATCACCGTTTTTTTCCGCCAATCTTTTGCCATGGCTGCACCAAAATTTTCTACACTTCTGCTATCGCCCCTGTGGATCCGCTCTTTCGAAGTCGCCTTTCTTGACGCTTCACTTTCCGCGGAAGCCCTTTGTTGGCCTGAATCGCGGGGGCCGCAGTAACGCCAGAAACTCTAATGAATTCTCTCAAATGGAACTTCCTACTCCAAATCCCGAATGGAAGCTTGAAGCGCTTCATCGCTAACATCGCCAACAAACCGCATGGATACACACCACAAAGGGTCGATGGCACCACCATTTCACCGACTCAACACCTGATTTCAGAGGTATTCCATATTCCTTTGCAAAACCCCTTGTTTATCTTGGTCCGCCATACAGATCTTGATGTCACCGAAGTTTGGTGCTCCCGCTATCACGCAAACGCATCACCACAAATATTGACAAGCCCCATGAAACTTTTTTGTTAAGCTTCGTATATAGTACCTTGGGTATTCTATCAAGAACACCCATATCAATAAGCCTTTCTATAATATAGTGATCAATGCTACTCGCCCAACCACCACATTGATTGGCCCCAATTGTTGTTTTACCGCCTTTCTCCAAGAAGTTGACCGCCTTCTGCCGCCACTTCCACCTCCTCAAACTTCTCGGGAGGCCATCTTCAAGCCCCTCATATGTCATTACTTTCCTCCCCTCACCTCCTCATTCTCATGCTTCCACTCAACAAATCCCTTCATTCACTTCCTCAAAATCCACAAGTTGGCACTTCACGCCTTCTCCTCCTCGGGTCATGTCCAAAGATAACACTACGCATGTCACCGCTCTCCTCCTCCTCTACGTAAAACGGCAGGCCCTCCACTTCTCATCATGTCTCACAAACGCCTCAAACACGGCAAGCAGGCCCTCCGCCTCGACTCCTCGCCCACCAAATTGTATCAAGATCGCCAGGATGCTCAATACATGCCCGAAGCTTGCACACCATTTACCTCTCCGCAAGCGGAAGTGCTGCAACAAATAAGGAAGTATCCGGGACATCCCGAGATCTTCCCTATGCACAAATTTATATGCAACACCTCACCGTTACAATCAATTACGTTTTCTCGATAGCAAGATAGCCCCCTCACGGGCCGATAGCCCTCCCTCACAACTCTCAACTCCTCGCCTCGGGATCGAGGTGTAAAGCTCTTTGATCCGCCCTTGTCAAGGAATTCGAGCAGGCTTCAAGAACCCACGCCCACCCGCATGGTTCCTCTCCTATGCTTCCCCGGGTGTTCCTCCATGCCCCGTGTTCCCCCGACTTCCGATTGCCTCCCCTTTTGGACAAAGGTCATGGATGGCCATGCCGGATGGACTCCACCTCGTGATCTCGACGGATCTCCGGTGGGATCCCCGCTTTGTTCGGCCGCCCCCTTGGGAGGAGGGTGCCACTCTTTGATAACACCACGAATTGATCTATATTGCTAATGAGCTGGTTGGCAACGCCACTGCTGATGCGCGCCCATGGTCTTGACACCTTCTTCACGCCGCCACCTCACCGTGATCCTTCACCCACCTTCAAGCCGGTTTTGTGCTGCTCTAAAATGCATCTTGCTCAGCTCCTTAAATGCGGCCATTTTTTTTATCGAATCCGAATGCGGCCAAGGTTTCGCCTCCGTGACCTGCCCCTCATGGAATGTCGCAGTTTCTTCCGACGCCTATGCCGCCTTTGAGGACATGGTGCGATCTCGCTTTTCATTGATGCGCATCCCGCCCTTTGACTCAACACTCCTCCCCGCTCTTCAAACACGCCAGATCTCATTGGCCAGATACCATAATGGCGCTTCGCCCTCATTCCTTCGCGGAGGATCACTTTCGAGACCGATGGCTTCCCACCCTCGTAAACACTTCCTCCTTTTTCTTCACTCGGAAAGTGTCGTTTTGGTGGGGGAGGTGTTAGTCCCAGCGCCTCCCCGGTTCGACTATTCATGCATACGACGGACCAGGTCAAGCTTAAGGATCCACAGACAGGCACGGGTCGGGCCTTTCCAAAGCCCAAATAGAAGACTGCAGCCGGTGCCATCACGCACAAAACCTCGCGTCCGGCCAACAAGAGGCATGCGGGCCAGACAAGGATGGCCCGCCACCGCCTCGCCGGCGTCAAAACAAGATTCGAGGTAGCACTTCAAGAGGCACCGCCAACATTCCTCCAAATCAGGCCTCCTTCCCAAGTCGGCACCAGATCACCGAGTGTCTATATTGGGCCAAAGGCCATTGTACTATATATATGAGTAGAGCCAGCATATGATGGCTAGATGAGTTTTGAGTCTTGTCTCTCTTCGATCTTCTCTCGGATTATACAGAGCTCATGTATGTTCATCATTGATATCAAGGAAGCTTATCATTTTCCTCTCAATCGCTCTCTCTCTTGTTCTGCTTTCTTCTTCTTGTTCTTTTCTTGCAAATCCCCGCTGACATAGTCCCCTGGATTCTCCCGTTAGCTCCAAGGGTCCTCACGAGGGTCAGTTTTGCAGAGTTCCCCGAACCCGCACCCCAAACACCTGCCGCCGCCGGTCTGATTAGTTTTTCCTTTCTTTTCTCGCCGCCATGTCCCGTCCGAAACTTCACGCCGTAAGAACTTCTTTTCCCGCATACCGCCTCGCTTGGAGCCGCCATCATCGGCGGGAAGCTGTTCGTGATATGTATGGATTTTGGTGATGACATTGAGGGAGGCCACATCTCGTCTAGGGCTCCGGGCCGGGCGCCACCCACCCCTCGTGGTCATGTCTCGGCCCAAATTCCTCCGCCAAACGCGGCAAACATTGCTCATGCCCCGCCTTCATCACTATCAGAGCCCTATCCGCTCCACTCGCCAACCTTTACTTTCATACCCCCGTAACATGCCTTCATCCATCACTCTTTCCGCCATATACCGGGCTTTCACAACCATCATCTCCTACTCTGGGGACAGGATATCCACATGTCTCTTTAGCTCCTCCCCGTGAATTTCCTTCCTACCTTTCCCACCGCTTCTTCCCGCTTTACACTCTTACGCACTCAAAACCAATGATCGCACCTCCAAAGTACCTCCACCTCAGCCACCCTTGCTGTGGTCTTTCCCAAGACCATACCACCTCCAACTCCACCTCAATATCCTCACTATCATGTTCCCCGTCCAGCCCAAAGACTTTTACCTCTACCTTTCGCACCCTTGCCGACTTATCCCACCTTTGGCAACACGAAAAGGCAAACCTTTAGACCAAAGTGCTCAGCCCACATGGAAGAATTTGAGGCTCGCCGCCCCGAATGGTCATGCGCAACCTCAACCGAATTCCACATCTTTTTCCACCACATTGCGGGTTTCCCTCATCAATGGCTCATGTCCAACAAAAGCCACCGGAAACAAGATTGGTCCAAATGAAATCGCTTTTCTTTCACTATGGGACCACTTGATGATGATCAACTTCATCTCAAGCAACGCAATGACCTTCAACAAGAGCCCACTTGAGTTCCGCCTCGGATTTTGCACCGCCTTCACATTTTGCTCAAAGAAACTCAAGGAGTACCCCACCAACGTGAGCCGATCTTGGTCTGGGTTTCTCCAAGGACTTCCTCCAAATATCGACTCATGATCAATACTCAACCAAGACTTTGAGCAAAGCTATCGATCTTGTCAATCACTCACCAATGTTTCCTTTCGTGGTGTGGCTCTTCGTGAGCTCCCTTTCATTCCACCCGCCATGGTTCCCCGCATCGCTGTTCAACCTCAACACGCCAATCCGGCGCAATGATTCCGTGCCATATCTCAGAAATATCAAGGCCACTTGGCGAATGAGTGCAACTCCACCAATGGCCCGCCTCATTGTAAACGATGCAACATGTGCAATCATGCCACTAAGAGTGCACTGCGCACTCATCCTACACCTTTCCGCAACAAGATGGTTTATCAAGTGCAAACAACACCTCAAGACCAATCGCACTATCAAGAAATACCACCGCAGCGCAACCCAATCAACTCTATCAAAGAATAGAGCCACAACGGGACCCAACACACGCCCTCCTTTTTAATCCTTCAAAGCTCGGTGTTATCACCGCCAAGAATGGGGTCATACCACCACGCGGCGGTCCTCAACTCCCACAAGTTCAAAGTGCGAGCCGCACCAATCAGACCACATCAGTCCGCCTCACGGCTTACCAACTCGATTGCTAATGGCAAACAAGGCCCAAGGCCCCTTCTTCTTCTGAAGCCACCTCGCACGCCATCACGCTTATCAACCAGCTCATGCCAATCAACCTCGGATGGATCAACAAGCACGAAGAAATTTTTCGTGCTCTTAATCCCCAAATCCGAATATCAAATTGGGTTGGTTTGGTCTCACGCCGACCTCGGGCCACGCCCCTTAACCATTATTCCTAATGGCACGCAACTCCGCCTTTTGCGAAACGACGCAATTCCTCATGCGAGAAGACAAAAGGTCCATTTTGCACCCGACTTGGAGAAACTCATGCCGAATGTCATGCCTAAAGTTCGCCAAAGCATTTTGAACCTCATGCAAGCTGCTGAAGGCCGCACGTTGGCTAATGTCCATGCCACCACTAGAGCTCAACAAAGACAAGACGCACCTTCCACGTCTCAACCTCCACGCCTCGCACATATCCCAATATCGCTGCGGAGGTTGACCTACTCAAAGAAGTTGCCGCTTTTTACCACGCACTCCCCGCACTGTGTAGGTCCAGCCGATCCTTTTCTCATGTGCCTCGAACTCCAAGAGGAGCTAGCCAAAATCAAAATTCCTTTAAGCTTGGCCACAATTTTGAAACTCATCCCCGCCTCAAGGACCGCTTACCACTCCCCGATCGCTTTGGTTGGGGCTGTTGCTACCTCTACTCCCACGTACATGCCACGGTGGGCAATCAACAAGTCAATCATGTTCAAATTGACGGAGGTAGCGCGGTCAATCTCATCACGGATAAACTCCGCAAACAAATGGGCATCAAACAACTCTATCGTGCCCCATATGACATCAAATTGGCCAATGGCCATATCACGAGACCTCAAGGCGCCACGCCTCTTCAAGACATCAACATTGGTGATCTCCGATTCCCCTTGGAATTTGGTGTTTGGAAGGCCGGAGAAGATCCGTGTGATTATGAAATGTTGGTCGGGACCTTTTCTCCGCCAGGCCAAGAGTATCCATTATCGGGCCCGCGGATCGCTTAGTCATCACCGATGGTCACTTCAATGCCACCATGGACTTGGAAACAGAAAAATCATTTCCGTCGACAATGCTGAACCCTCTCTCTCCGACACCGCATTCGAGGACGCCTAATATTTATCAAGTTCGGGCCCACTGCGAAGTCCGCCTCATCCTCCTACCACAATATGCCGATCCTTGGGGAGAAATGACTCTTGATCGTGACCAGGTCAGTGGTTGTTTTGCTTGACCCTTACCTAGCTCCTTGCAATCAATCCAACGTGTTGATCACTTTTCGTGACAAATAACCTCCCCAGCCCCTCCTCAGATGTACACGCACGGGCCATGAAGCAACCTCTCGCTTTGAGGAAACTCAAAGAACCTCTTTTTTCACCACGCCAGAGTGCCACGCGCGACGTTATGCTTCAACCTCCTGCCATATTGTCCAGACATGGAAGTTATCCCCATATTCAGACTCCCCGGTCGAGATTGTGGACGAGGCAACAATCACCGTCCGACTTTGTCGCCAATCTTCCCGACACCCTATCGTATCAGGTCACACGCTCTTCAAAAAGTTCAAACACATTTTTGCCCGAGCTACAAAGATCTTCGGGGATCAACAAAACCTTGGGGAACTCACCATTCCTACCAAGTCCGATGCACGCCTAGCCTAGCAACGACAAGCATCGCTCAACCCCAATTACCGCGGATCGCTAAGGCGAAATTGACAAACTCCTTGCCGCAGTTTGATCTATGAGGTCAAACATTCGAAAGTGGGTGAGCCCCATCGCCATTGCACTCAAACACAATGGTAAGATCCGCTTATGCGGGACTACCGAAAACTCAATCAAAGCCACGAGCGTGATCATTTTCCACTTCCATTTACGCACTGTGTTCCGGAAGAGGTTGCCGGACATGAGATGTACTCCTTCATGGATGGTTTTTTCTCGCTACAATCAGATCTCAATCAAAGAATCTGATCAACTCAAGACTACCTTCACCATCCCGTAAGGCACTTTTTGCCTACAAGGTGGTTCCTTTTGGATTATCAAACTCTCCATCCACGCTTCAACGTGATCATGCTCTCCGCTTTTCATGATTTTATGAAGGAAAATCCCTTCTTGCAAATTTCAAGATGACTTCTCTCGCCTCTGAGCCCATGGCTGACCATTTGGATAAATTGGAACTCGCCTTTTCGAAATGTGATGAGTCCGCATTAGTCTCAATCCCGAAATGCACCTTTTAAGGCCACTTCAGTGTGTTCTCATAGACATGTGGTCAGCAAAGGTGTATCACCACGCGGATCTGCCAAAATCAGCCGGTGCTCAAGGCTCAAGCACCAGCCAATATCAAGGAAACACGCTCTTTCTTGGGTAAGGTCAATTATTACTCCACCTTCATTCCCCGACTCGCAGCCATTGCGTGATCCCATTCATAAACTCATCGGTGATGAATCCACTGGGCTTGGAATTCCCGTAGGATGTCGCTTCCAAATGATTGAAGCTCTTGCTTACTCGTGCCCCTGCTTCTTGTTCCTCCTCAATGGGACAAGCCCTTTCATGTCCATGTCGATGTCTCGGCCTTTGCTATTGGAGCTGTTCTTTCTCAAGAATATTTATTTATTTATTTATTTATTTATTTATTTATTTATTTATTTATTTATTTATTTATTTATTTATTTATGTCTAATGCTCTCTAAGGGCCAAGAGAGGCCATGGAGCACAATATCAAATCAATTACAAATTCAGCAATAGTGATCGATGAGTATCTCCATCACCGCAGATATAGTCCTAATTCTATAGGAGCCATACCTAACAATGAATAGTAATCAGATTATGTATATCAAACTTCTCTCTGATGTGTGTATACCCTGGGCATTGTATGAACGTATGATGCTCGTCTTCTACGTTGCCAGAGTCACAAATTTTACACAGCCTTGCTTCCCTAGGTGTTTTTGCCCATCTGCCAACCTCTATTTCCAGAATTATGCGAGCTGGTACGGTATTTGGCTATGACCTGTTTAAAGAACTTAGGGATATCCGAATTCAAATAGTTCTGGCTTTTATACTCTTCCATGTGATTGATATTTGCCTTGTAATTTGATCATCCGGCCTCGATCGATCCGCCCATAAATGGTCAATCGCACATTTCTCGAGCAATATCCTTGCATCCGATTTGTTGGGTGCCCGGTTGGCATCCGTTATGCCCCATTTTCTCGCCCATGCATGAAGATTTTTCAGCCACCCTTGATCTGAACTTACCATAGCCTGGTAGGACGGGCGATCGGAACATTGCTCCTTCAGCCTGTTAAGAAAATTGATAGATTGGAAAAGAGCTTCTATCTCTAAAAGAAACATACCAGACTCCACAAGTATAATGGCATATGGGATTTGAGCTCGACTCCAAGCTCCTCACGCCAGAATGTCTTTTTGTACCGCTTCAACTGAGTCCATAGTCCGGGCAGAATTTCGTCCCCAAATGGGTGCCCCAGAGCAATACCGCTTTTGCCAATGTTTTGAACAAAACTTTCTTAAGTCCCCAATTTGTCGGTGTGAGGTCAGTCTTTGCATTTTGTAAGCATGCTGTACAATGCTGTCTTCCCTCCTGTGACTCGGCATTTAATGCATTCCTTCCAGCTGTAATTAGAGGATGTATCTACTCCCAGGTATTTGTAATGATCCAACTGCCTCCAAAGATATGTCCCCATGTGTAAACTTCGGCCTTTCCCTGGTACCAAAGACCATGATCTTTGTTTTTTGCTACATTTACCATCATTTTCTTTTCATTACAAAAGTTTTCTAGGGTTTGCATAAGTGATCTTGCAAGATCTCGCTTTTTCTTGGCTACTAGTACCACATCATCGGCATACAGCAGTAACTGGATTATGTGCGCTCCTAATTTGGTGCCTGCTAGAGATCGAGCTTTTATCCAGTCTTCCAGTTCATCGATGAAAATCCCAAACAAAGTTGGAGACAACGGGCAGCCTTGACGTACTCCCATATGATGCGCATTAATCGACAAACCAAAACCGCTACGCCACTCGAAACTCAATTACTCTAACGCAACTACTCGCCACGAGCGAAGCCTTGGGTTTAATTTTCTGCGTCCAACCCAACGCCCGTCACTATCTTTTGGGCGATCGGATCAAATTCTTTGTTGACCACCAGGCACTTCTTTATTTGATCAACAAATCCACGCCCACGGGCCGCATTGCTCGTTGGGTCCTCCTTCTGCAAGAATTTGCACCTTTTGAAATTGTTCACAAGGCTGGCAAATCTCATGTTGTCCCGGATTATCTTTCACGCATCCACACAGATGATCCCTCCACTGGAGTCTCAGACGCCTTTCCGGACGCTCAACTCTTTTTGGTCACGGCAACACCTCATTGGTTTCATGACTTTCAGCAGTATCTCCTCACAGCGCTCTTCCCCCAGAGGACGCCACGCCTTCCAACCAAGCAACAATCCCGCCGACATCGGGCCCTCGGAGGTCCGTGACTACACCATAATTGCAGGCCATCTTTACAAAAAGGGTAAGGATACCATCCTTCGACGCTGTGTTCTCCCTCATGAGGTTCCAGATATTGTTCGAGAAGCCCATGAAGGGCTCGGTGGTGGTCATTTTCATGGTGACACCACGGCACGCAAAATCCTTCTTGCTGGTTATTTTTGGCCCACGTTCTTCAAAGACGCCACGCCACGCCCGCCGCGCAGGATGCTTGCCACGCGGTGGGACGCCTCCACGGCCCGCGGACGCTCTTCCCTTGACGCCGGTCGCCACGCCACTTCCTTCAAAGAAATGGGGCATGGATTTTGTGGGACCCATCGATCCCCCCTGCGGCACACCCGCGTCTGCCACGATTCTCCGTTCTCACCGACTCACGCTACCAAATGGGCGGAAGCTTGCGCGACTTCCGCATAACAACGCGGCAAGCACAGCCAAGGTTATCTATCAACAAATCATCACGCGATTCGGCTGCCCCACGGAGCTGGTCAGTGATCGTGGTGTCCACTTTATCAATCATACCATCAAGGAGCTGACGGATTATCTCCTGATACAACATCACAAGAGCACACCTTACTATCCTCAAGGGAATGGTTTGGCAGAAAGCACCAACAAAACTCTGGTCACAATTCTCAAGAAAATTTGTGACGCCGCGACCGACCGGCAAAACCAAGCTTCCTATCGTTCTTTGGGCTTACAATACTTGTTTCAAAATAGCTACTTCGTCACACTCCTTTCAAATTGGTTTATGGTCAAGAAGCTCTCATGCCTTTTGAGTACATTCTCCCCACTCTCCGTTTTCAACTGGCTACTGCCCATAATCCGCCTGCTGCACTCAAAGAAAGGGTTTATCAATTGGAACAGTTGGATGAACTTAGAAGGGATGCTTATATTCGTGTTCTTCATGGACAACAGTTGCAAAAATCTTTACATGACAAACGGCTGAAGACAAAAACATTCAACGAAGGAGATTTGGTTCTTCTTTATGATTCTCGGTACAAAAATTTTCCGGGTAAACTTAAGTTTCGTTGGCTTGGACCTTATCAAATTGTTCAAGTGGTTCGACCCAGCGTTTTCCAACTGGCTGAGTTAGATGGCACTCCATTACCGGGTTCCTACCCAAGGCTCAGACACCGGGATGAACTGACAAGCTTGGGCCTCCAGAGTTCATTGCAGACAGAATCATGACAATGGATTGGGCTGGCATAAGAACATGGCATTGGGTTGTCCACTCCATCCGCCCTCCCCGGCACACTTTTGCGAGTAGGTTGAAAAGTGTTGGGACCTAATCAGAGTCCCACGGATGCATAGCCAAAGGGGCTATTCCCCGAGTTGCATCTCCCCAGCCCGGATGGGGCGTGTAGGGATCACTCCCACCGAGATCTCCATGCCGACCCAAGGTGACTAGAGGGCCACCGCCTCAGATTCGACTTAACCCACTGGAAGCTGAACTCCACCCCACGGGTGTGAGCCCCATGCCTCACCCACACTCGGTGGCAAGCCATTAGACCTAGTCACTCTCGATCCCCCTGGTGAGGGCCTTATACACCGTGAGGGATTGGACAAGGGTCGAACACGAACCTCATTCTAAGCCCGCCCGCCCCTTCACCCACAAACCGTGTGGGTTCTTGTACACAAATGTGGCAAATCTAGTAATGCACTAAGAGGGACTAGCTAGGAGCATCATCTACTAAGCTTTAAGTCTCTACCCCCCTTCCCAATACAATGAGTCCACAGAATGCATCCGTCCATCATATCAACATAAGTAATAAGAACTAATCTATCTCATAGAGTTAGGTTCTTTAGTTAGAGTCAATCTCAGGATCTGCTTGGCTACTAAGGGTGATTTAATAGGCTAAACCTACTGGTTCGAAGGCTGGAATGAGGTTTAGGCTATTCAATCGACCAAATACCTGATCCCTGGTTCACTTCTCTCGATCCGAAGGCGTCCATGTCTCTGTTCTGCTTCGGGATGCGGTCGGAAGGATGATCTGACACGCTGGGGCGCACGGGCAGATCGTGGGAGTTGGAATTGACTCCTCGTGCACGCTTGTAATTGGAGCTCCTCGGAAGGTCCAGGGCTTAAAAAGGAAAAGTTAGGGTTTGGTTACCTTACATAGGCTCCCGCTTAGGGTTAGGGTTCCCATGACCCTTGGTCTACCTTTAATGGGTTAAAGGTCTTAAGTGCGCACATTGTTAAGTTGCGCACCCTTCTGTAAAGTTGTCCCCTAGGCCCTTGCTTGGGTATCGCTTCGCATTACACGCCGATTGGAGCGGGCAATACGCTGGTGTCTTTGCAAAGATTTGGTATACGCCGTGGGACCGTATATCGTCTTTCGAACGATCACAATAAGCTTTTCCTATGGGGAGGAAAATGCGAGACCTCCTATGTATTCTTGTATAATGTATCTAGACATGCTACATGCTTGGATACCATGGTTATGTGTCAAGGTTACATTATGTTAGCATGTATTTGTTAAATATTTGACATCATATTGTGGTAGAACGTGAATGTGATCTTTTCTCTATGATATCATTGCAAGTGTTAGCATTATTCCTAATAAATGCATAGAAAATGCATTGAATTATGCCTCTTGATTCTTGGATCATACGATGATAAATATGGTTTAAACTCTGGCATGTGGGGCATGTGCTAAATTCTTGGCTGACACATGAGTGCATAATCTCCGGGGCCGGAGTCCATTTGCGGTGGCTTGGACTCGTGGTTGTTTCTTGTTCTTGACATAGAGTGTTGTGACTTTAACGAGGGTGCTCCGTCGCGCTACATGGCTTGGAACTGGTCCCCTAGCGCTGGACGCAGGCTAGGAGGGTGTGTACACATGAGGCTTACCCCACTCATATTTGCTGCAGGGCCTGATCAACCGGGTGGCCTTCATAGAATCGGTGTAGGCACTGTATGCTTATGGATATCTCATGGTTTCTCATTGTCTCATGGTTATCTCTTGGTTATTGTAAGGTTATGACATGTGCATTTACAACTTATTTGGATGGCTTGATGATGTTTTGATTCTTATTATCATTGTTCATATTATGTGCTAATACCGCATTGCCAGTTTCTAGCATAGGGGGATTCTTAGGTGAGGCAGCTAAGTCTGAGAATTATTCTTGTGCTTGGTACATCGTACATGTTTCTTGTTGATTATTGCATCATTTTCTAAATGCCTCAAACCCCCACGTAGTCTTTAAGACTAACTCCACGTGTTCATGGTGTAAGCAATTTCAAAAGTAGCAGAATATAGCAGGATAATTGACGGGCACAACTGGGTGCAGTCTTCACTTATTGGGAATCTGTATGCCTTTAGAAAGGCCTTATCATTTCTGGAGCTTATAGATATTAAACTGCATATCATTATCTTATATGCGAAAAGAGTGTTATACAATTATGTTTCAAATATATATGTACTAACTGTGGATTTGAAGACAAAGATTTTACCAAGATTTCTTCAGTAGGATTGCATCATTCAACTCATGCACATGCATACTAATTTGACATTGACTCATGCAAGATTAGATGGGATTTCGAGTTGCCTGGAGGGTGAACCCGGCAGGTCGGTACAGTTGGCATCAGAGCATAGTTGGATCATTGGTGTTGACATGGTAGATTATAAATTTCAGCTGAGATTATTGGTTATTGGATGGTGATAATGTTTCAAATCATGTAGAGATGATGATCTAGAATGTGCGACGGATCTGTCAAGTATGGAAATGTAATGACATGATATCCTAGTATTGGTTTCTTTAATTATATTTCTGTGGTAGATCCTCTCGAGGGATGCATGTGATCAAGGAAATAATTCTAGTTTAATACAGAACAAAACATGAAGGACGCTAATAGAAACGTCTTCTTGTGGAGCATGAACAGTGAAGTTGAATGATGTGAAGGTATGGCTTTTACATTTGCTTATTTTCTCTACAATTGGTAGATGGAGGAGTGATAGACCCTATTGGCAAATGTATTTTGGAATAAAGTGCAAAAGAATGTGAAAGCAGAATTTCATTATGTACGAAGGTGAGCTTTCCTTATCATATCGGATGAATTGTTTTTGCATTACGGAGATATTAAATGGCTTGCTAGTAATGGGCCTAGATATTTGAGTATGAGATGTTAATATATTCTCGCATGTTCTTGTTGAATCATTTTGATACAGGTTATATCTGAGTTCAGGGTCACAACAACGCAGCTAAAATAAGATATAAGCTGAGGTTAAGTTTGCCTGGATTGCATTTGATAGTTCAAGTTGTCAAGATGGCTAGTTTGGGCATCTTGTAAAGATAGTTATGGCATTGATTGACATAGAAGAAAATGCCATTATTTTATACAACGACTCTATTTTGAGATTAAAGCTATGTGCAGGTTCTTGTATAAGCGGTCTTTTGTGAATGTTTCTATCCAAGGTTATAGCTGAAGAGGATTTGGAGGATTTGAAAGATTCTCATAAATGTCAAGGGCAAAAGTAAGTGCTTTTCAGAACACACAGATTTGGTCAAAGGATTGAGTAAATAGAGAATGATCTTAAACATTTGATCAAGATAGGTTGAGAAATAACTTGAGCTATGTTGGATGTATAGTAGAATATAGATTTTGTCCATGTTGCAAATGCTAATTGAAATAGCCATATCCTTGGTGGTAGGAAGCATTAGTGGCAGACATAACAGTGGAACCTAAAAGTATAAGGACATACCTGAGCTGAGGTGGAAGGAAATGTTACAGCAAGGTGAAATGCCACATTTGAAATTATATAATTTGATAGGAAGTTACTACAGCAATAAGCTCAAGAAGTTGGGGTTATTGCCCATATACTTGTGCTCTCTTATCGAGTCGTTTGAGGGATATATTGAAAGGATGTTAATTTCATCACAATATATCAAGGAAAGTAAGCATCTGTTGGGGATTGCATCATTGGATCCTTGCTAGTGATGGAAGGAATCTTGATGGTTTGAATGGTTTATATTAGTTCGACGTATTCTATCCCGGGTTAGTAAAGGAGCTAATTGGATTATATGTGAGAGCATGCCAACAATTTTTTGAGTGTAAGGCGTTGTTTGATATGTGAAATAAGGGCTTTTATAGCTTGACTGGTGTCTCGAAAAAGTCAGCGCTACGCAATAGAAATTAACCTATATGTAATGGGCATGGGCAGGTGAGCAATGTCTATCGAGATTACTTTTATAGCTTAAGGAATTTGATAAGTATTTCATATGTTAAATAGGCTTCTTTGAGAGAACCTATATTGTAGACTATGATTGTAATCCTCTTATATTGATTATCTGTTCTTTAGAGCCTTGAGATACCCAGATTGGGGGACACAACTATGTATCCTACTTGTCACTTTTTGGATTTGGCCATCCAAAAGTTTCGTGTGAGTACATATTGAGTTCGATCTGAGCATTTATGTTGTCATGAACCTACGCGAAAACAAGGAAAATACGCAAGAAATACGGAAGAAATATGCCAAGATCGGCAAAGCATCTAATATATGAACATGAATCAAGAGTACAATGGCCCGAAGGCAAGCAGGAACACGAGACAGATGCCTAGAAGGCTCAAGACTGGCGTTGAACTAGAATGATTCAACAAGAAGGGGATGCCTCCTTATATATCTAGGCCAACGGTCGGGATCATGCCACTTCAATGGATGAGATCATGCCAAGTGTCGTGCATGCATGTAGGTTCTAGAATATTCTAGAACCTCCTGGAAACAGCCCCACATATGAGAAAGACATGAATGTCTTTAACAAATATTGGTAGTGCGCTTGGCAAAGGTATGTGACTTACAACTGGAAGGTTGCAAGTTCAAACCTTGTCCTTTTGCATCCGTCTGACGATCACCTTTTGTACATACAAGTATAATATTCGTATGATACGAATATCCGTATGGTCGTCATACTATTCCCCTCCTACGACGGCGACGAGTCCTTGGAGCTGGGGCCGGAGTACTCAAACTTGGCTTATCCAGGTAACGTCGGTGAAACTCCGCAATTTTATCAGGAGCATTAGTCAGATTCTCGGCAGGCTCCCAGGTTCTACTTGGCGAGTAACCTTCCCAATCGACAAAGAAATGCAATCGTCTATGAAGAAACTTAGATTCCAGAATCTCTCGAACCTCGAACTCCTCATGATCATCAATTTCTACTGGTGGTGGCTGCGGAGGAACGCGATCCGGGAAAGTATTAACTATGTAGGGCTCCAATAGAGAAACATGAAATACTGGATGGAGCCGAACAACTGGAGAGAGCTCGAGCCGAAATGCCACATTGTTGATCTGAGTCGTGATCCGATAAGAACCAAGGCGACGATAGTCAAGCTTGTTGCAGGGTTGTGTAGGGGAGGTCCCTATGAAGAAGCCAAACAAAGTCACCAACGTGAAATTTGGAAGCTCCCTGCCGATGCAAATCGTCATAATGCCAATAGCGTTCTTGTGCTTGGTGAAGATGATGTTGAAGATCTGATTGAAGAGCCTGGAGTTTCTCAAGTTGAGACTCGGCACTAAGATTGACAGAGTCACCGCCAGCGACACTAAGGGACCAACGAGGATGCTGACCAGAGTTCAGAAAGAACAGAGTCTAGCTAATGGAAGCATGTACGGAGTTATTATAGGAAAACTCAGCTAATGGAAGATAATCGACCCAATCATTCTGCTAATTGTTAGAGCCTGAACTCTAACCTTGCAAGAAGGATGAAAAACCCAACAATACAAGCTCAATCTATCAGAACAAGGCAATGCACAACACAAAGAATCCTCATCTCCATAGCTAGATCAAACAAAATACTCTCTCCATACACCGTCCTTCTCTCTCTCTGTTCTTCTCTGCTCAGATAATCCTGCTCATGATGGCTCCACAATGCATACGTGCAAATATCCTGCACGCGTGCATGCGCATACATCACTCCATATACGGTATACTATCTTCTATACCACCTCAATAGTGGTGAATGTGGTTAGTGGTGACAAGTGTGGTGAGTGGTGTGGTGAGTGGTGACGACCCCAACAGTGGCGACCACAGTGGGAAAATATGCCACTCCGTGGCGGAGAACCCACAACAAAACATATTACTATGGTCCTTGGGACATGTCCCCAAATGACACATTTACACCCTCCTCAAATTCAAACAAATTGGTCCAAAATGACAGTTACGAAACAGAGCCTCTGTAACTATGGCAAACTTGGAAAGCTGATATCTTGAGTTTCAGGCCTCCGTTTGACCTGCACCATAGCTCGTTGGATTCGTATCGCCGAAATGCATCTTTTGATGTAGGATAGATGAAGTATTATGGAACTGTCACCACCTGTTTTTACAGAAAAACGACCTGCTGTAACCCAAAAATTCTCCACAATTCTCTCAGAATTGAGCTATGCCAAATCCAAATCCCTTAGAATAACACGTCTCTCTCAAAATAAGGCCTGAGATCCTTGCCATTTCTGGGATTAGGCAGCAATTCCCCTTCTGGAGTCATCAAGTAGAAAGCCCCACCTGGTACCTCTTTATCAATCAGAAATGGGCCTTCCCATGGGCTTTGAAATTTGGATAGATGCTTCTTAGTGGTCCTGCACAACACCAATTGCCCTTCCTCAAATGGATTGACAACCTGTAACTTGTCTTTGATAAGCTTTACTTTCTGTTTATGCCTCATATTGAAGTCTGCTGCTTCTTGTCTCATCTCTTGCAATTGCAAAAAAATCATCCATCCTATTATGCACTTGATTTGGAGTTGGAACTTCTCCTAAATTCTCATAATAAGGGAGCTCCACAAATGAACACAAAGGAATATCCAAATGAATAGGCATCACAGCTTGCACTCCATAAACCAATTCAAATGGTGTAAATCCCCAGAGCTAACTTGTAAGTACACCAAACTCCATAAGGCACCCGTCAAGGCTTCATGCCAATTTCTTTGATTATCCTTCACCGCTTTTTGGCCAAGATAGCTTTCAGAATTTTGTTAGTAGACTCAACTTGTCCATTTCCCCTGTGGATAATAAGCGTAAGCTTGTACATGTTGAACACCAATCTTCTCTAAACGAGCTACTACTTTTCCCATGAAATGACTTCCCGATCGGACAAAAAGAATGGTTGGAACACCAAACCGAGAAATCAAATTGTGATAAAGAAAGCTTACTGTGGTATTTTCTGTAGCATGCTTTGCTGGAATTGCTTCTACCCACTTTGTAAACATGCATGTGGCTGCCAAGATATACTTATGACCTTTGGAAGATGGAGGATTGATAGGCCCAATGTAATCCAATCCCCACATATGAAATGGACCAACGCTCAAAATAGGGTGGAATGGCATATTATTATGGCCTGTTAACTGCTTATGCCTCTGACACTTCTCACATTTGCTAACAAAGTCTCTAGTATCCTTGTAAAGAGTTGGCCAATAATATCCCCAATGAAGGATCTTCCTAGTCAGGGTTCTCGCTGCAAAATGCCCCGACAATCATGTGCTTGCTGCAACAAATGATGAGTTTGCTGACCAGCAACACACCTTAATAAGAGACCTTCCATAGTCCTCTTATAAAGAATAGCTTCATGCACCACATAACCAGCTGCTTGTACTCTAAGAGCATGCTTTTGTTGCTTTGAAAATGATGAAGGATAAGTCTGATCTTGTAAATACCTGTATATATTGGCATACCAAAGATCCACGGTCTCAATGAACCCTTGTAATATGCCATTATCTGGAACTGCTACTGGCTGGTCTGTTTCCTCTTCTATTTCAGCACCACTATGCAAATAGGCACTTGGATTATGAGCTCCTTGAGCCATCTTAACATACTTCAACTCAAATTCTTGTATGATAAGAGCCCATCTTGTAAACTTAGGATCTTGGACAGTCTTGTTGTAAATGCATGGCAATGGGTTCACATCCATATGAATGTAAACATACTGTACATTTGCTGAATTCCATTGTGAAGGAAGAAGATAATGTCTAAATTTGTTCAAGGCCCACTTTAATGCTAACCCAAGATGCTCCACATGAGTCCATTTCTGCTCTTGTGGAGTTAACACCCTGCTAGCATAGTAATTAACATCATAATGCTTTTGCTGATTTTTCTGACATAGTGTGACAGCCAAAGCTTGCTCCCAAACAGTAAAGAATAAATGAAAAGGCTCACTCATTCTTGGAGGAATCAGCAAAGTTCTCTCTTTCAATTGTCCAAGACACCATTCAAATGCTTCTTGAGCATCCTCCTTCCATCTAAAATTCTGCCCTTGCTTCATACAATCCACAAGTGGCTGGGTTACTTGAGCAAAATTGTGCAAATACCTCCTACTAAAACTGAGTTGGCCATATAAGCTTCTCATTTGTGATACATTTGTAGGTGGTTTTACCTTCTCCAAGGCTGCAATCTTACCATGATCCACTTGTAATCCCTTTTCTGAAACATAATTGCCCAATAGTTTTCCTCCTCTAGTGAAGAAAATACACTTAGCAGGATTCAAACTTATGCCATACAATCGGCATCTTTCAAGAACTTTTCTGAGATGATCCAAGTGATCCTTTCTTGGATTAGAAAATACTGTTAAGTCATCTATAAAGACTCTCAAAAAGTCTAAAATATCATGAAAAACATATGTCATAGCTCGCTGAAATGTGGCTGGAGCATTTGTAAGGCCAAAAGGTAATACCTTGTAAGCATAGATGCCAAAAGGTGTTCGAAAAGCTGTCATTGCTTGATGTGGTGGATAGATTTGGATCTGATTATATCCTGAGTACCCATCCAAGAAAGAATAGGCCTGATTTCCTGCAACAATATCCAACAAAGTGTCTATGAATGGTGTAGGAAAATGATCTCTTTTGGTAGCTTTATTGAGATCCCTGTAATCAATGCATACTCGGATTGAGTTATTTGGCTTTCTCACTGGGACAATAGAACTGATCCAATCTGAATTGGGCACTGGTACAATAAATCCCGCCTCCAAAAGCTTCATAACTTCAGCCTTTACTTGCTCCTCTATTGCTGGACTCATTCGCCTTTGAGCTTGTTGGACTGGTTTTGATCCTTGTTTCAAATCAATGGTATGCACCACAACCTCTGGTGGAATGCCTTTCAATTCTTTGTAATTTCTTGCCAAAACATCCCTGAATTCTCTTAATAAAGATATCAAATCGCGTTCCTCCTCTTGAGTAAGATCTCCTCCAATAGTAACCAATTCTTCTTGATTTCCTTGAGAAATATTGATGTTTTTGACTGAATGTGGTGACTGTGATGAATGTGGTGACTGTGGTGAGTGTGGTGACTGTGATGAATGTGGTGAATGTGGTGACACCGTTGAATGTGGTGACAAAGGTGTGAATGTGGTGATTGTGGTGACTGGTGGTGAATGTGGTGGCGATGATGAATGTGGTGGACCGTGGTGACTGTGAATGGATGTGGTGGATGTGATGATTGTGATGAATTTGGTGCATGTGGTGACTGTAATGACTTTGATGAATATGGACTGATCTGATTTACCTCATCCTCCGTAAATAATGCGCATGCCACCAAGCTTCTTGTACTTGTATAGTGGGCTGATTTACATTTTACCCCATCCATGCTTGATGTCAAAATCAGCATCTCTACTTGATCTAGATCAATACCTTGCTGAAATAAAGTGTCATCAATGGGTCTTTGAATGGAATCCTCCTTCATGTTTACAAGAGTCTCTTGTAACTCACTTTCACCAATACTTTCAAGTCTTTGGATATACTTATCTCAAACTTGCTTGTCTTTGTAAATGACATATTTCTGAAATTTGGGTACCTTTTAACCACTTGTACAAAGTCTTATCTTCCCTGTCACCCACTTCCAAGACATGAAAACAACTAAGACCTTGTTGCCCCGACACCATAGCATTCTCTTTGCTGATGTCTAACTGCGGGCTGCTCAAAGAAGGATTGCAAAGAAAGGTACCTTTGCTGATTTCGTGAGGATGATCTATAGTAACCTTGTGTTCTCCTTGAAAGATGTTCATTTCAAGGCTTCCTTCATGAAGTCTCAGCTTGTACGGCATCTAACCATGTACGGCTCAAAAACAAAGTATAAGTTTCAAAGATGCACACTCTCCTCGAAATTTCAAAACCATGAAATCCAAGATTGCTTCCACCTCATAAACCTTGCATAAGACATTTCTTATGACTCCCATAGGCTGCACCTTCATTTGATTAAATGCTTTGAGCATCATAGTTGTCGGTTCCATCATTTTCAATCCAACTTGAAGCATTATGTGGTAAGGCATTACATTCACTCCGCTGCCGGTATCTATGTTGGCCTCTTTGATTAGATATCCATTAATACTCACATCACAAAGAAATGGCCCAGGATCCTTGGATTGCCGGGTTGGTGGCTCCATTCTCCTCTTGTCGGTATCATTTGATATGATTTGTTGGACTAAAATTTCTGATTTTGTTCTTCCCCCTAACTCTTGCAACAAATTTGGAGAATAATGCATCAATTGCTCAAGAGTAAGTGTAACTTTAGTGGCCAAAACTTGGCTGATCACATCATCTTCATTTCGAATTTTCTTATCCACCATAGGAGGCATCACTATGGGCTGATTTTCTTCTATAGACTGAAACTGTTCTGTGGGCAGCACATTGAATTGCACCTTCTTAGGTGCTGGCACCTTCAAAGCATGTTCCTTCAAAGCCTTTGGAAAAGAGGTCTTAGTCTTCTCTGCAATTGGCACTACTCTTGGTTCTTGACCCACCTTTTGTGATCTTGTAACGGCATTTACTTCTCCAATCTCTTCTTCTTGCTGAAATGGGTCATGCTCCACCTCAACAAATCCACAATTTACTACTGATTTTGCCTTCTCTTGCTTCTTAAGCTCCTCAATAAGAGCCTTAACTTGAGGATTATCAATGTACTTTGCATCTTGAATCACGAACATCATTATTAGGAAGAGGTACCGATTCAAACACTTGCCGCTTTGGTGGATACTTGTTGGTTGCCCATTCTGGTTTCCCATGGATTTTCCAACAAGTAGTCTCATCATGCTTGAATTTATCACATAACTTGCAATATAAATGAGCCTTACTTGGATACCATCCCTGTTTTGGCTGCACCATTGGTGTGGAACCGATTGGAACTTGTTGGGCAATTGGAGCTTGTGGCATCATTGGAACTTGTGGTATGATAGGTGCTGCTTGCATTGGTTGAATAGGAATAGATGGTGCTTGTTGCATAACAGCAAATACCGGATTGGCCCTCTCAAAAAATCTCTTCTCCCTACATTCTTGATCATTATGGCCCTTGATTTGGCATCTTGAGCAGAATTTCAGCAATCTACATGTAGTATCAGAATGTCCAATAGACCCACAATACTCACAAGTAATAAACTGCACCTCCCTTGGCTTCTCACCAATTGTGAGCTTAGAAATCTTGCCTGCAATATCCTCTGTTTTATGCTCTGGAGCAGCAACTTCATGAATATATCCCAGCTTATCTTCAGCCTTGAGAGCATACTTTTGTGCCTCTAGCAAGGTTGTAGGCTGTTTAGCCTTCACCTTATGAGCAATAGCTCGTTTCAGCCCCTTCACATACCATTGGATATCCATTTCATCATTCCTTGCAATCTTCCAATGAACCACGGCTTTGAGAACCGCAATGTACCTCTGATTATACTCTCTAATTGATTCATCTTCCTTTTGTGTGAAATTTGTCCACCTTTCCATAGTCTTATCCTTACCATGGACTTCTTGATAATTAGCAATGAATGCTTCCTTTAATTCCCTCGATATGTCATGGTATCCGGGCTGAGTTTGTGCCCATTCCTCCACTGAATCTTGCAAAGAACTATGAAACCAAAGCAAATAATCACCAGCCGGTAACTTACATTGCTGGCAATACCTCTCAAACTTCACAATATGCTTCAAAGGATCCCGATCCACCAGATCATCAAACTTTGGAATCCCCATTGTCTGAAAACCCCATACCATAGGTGGTATTACAGCCATCTCTGCCTCTTCTTGGGTTTCTTGAAATTGAAAAAACGAAATTGAATCTCCCTTCAATTTGAAAAACGAAATTGGATTACCTTCTAAATCAGTAAATGGAATCAAAACCTCCTGGATCTGAGAATTAGACCCCAGATCTGCTCCCAAATCTGAAAACGAAATTGAATCTTGATGCAATTTTGAGCCCAAAGATTGACTCACCGGTCCCCTTCTTGTTACGATAGAGCTTAGTGGGATCTCCTTCTTACTTCTCTTGGGCATAAAACTATGCTCCCCTTGTCAAATTTTACTCCACAAATCAATTACGGCAAAATCCCCTTCACACAAGAAATTGCTCCTTTCACAATGGTGTCGTTCTTTACCGACGATCACCAATACCAATGGTAACAACTCCTTTTTCAATGGAAATTCTTGCCGATCAATGGTCCAGTCGAGCAATCGTGGTCGCCAAATTGTTAGAGCCTGAACTCTAACCTTGCAAGAAGGATGAAAAACCCAACAATACAAGCTCAATCTATCAGAACAAGGCAATGCACAACACAAAGAATCCTCATCTCCATAGCTAGATCAAACAAAATACTCTCTCCATACACCGTCCTTCTCTCTCTCTGTTCTTCTCTGCTCAGATAATCCTGCTCATGATGGCTCCACAATGCATACGTGCAAATATCCTGCACGCGTGCATGCGCATACATCACTCCATATACGGTATACTATCTTCTATACCACCTCAATAGTGGTGAATGTGGTTAGTGGTGACAAGTGTGGTGAGTGGTGTGGTGAGTGGTGACGACCCCAACACTAATAACTGATAAAGCACCTTTAATATTGCTTCATAGTCTGATTAGTGCACTCTGCCTGCCCATTACTTTCTAGATGATGACCAGATGTCAGTCGATATGCAATAACTCCAAAAGCCGCTTCCAAAAACCTGGGATGAACTACGGTCCACGATCGTTGACGACAGTATCGGGCAAGCCGTGAAGTCTGACTACTTCACGAAGGCGAAGATCCGTTATTCCCTCACTGGTGATGGTGATGTTGTAGGGAATAAAATGAGCCATCTTAGAGAAACGATCAACAACAACCATGATGGCATCATAACCCCAAGAGAATGGCAGCTCCAGAATAAAGTCTATAGAAATGCTCTTCCTAGGTCCATCTAGTACTGACAGTGTTTGAAGAAGACCATGAGGAAGATGCCTTGGAACCTTCACTCGACAGCAGATATCACAGGATCGAATAAAAGCTTCGATAGAGCAACGAAACCTAGGCCACCAATACTCTCAACTAATAAGTTCAAGAGTCTTGGCTACTCCAAAGTGTCCGGCCATAGGTGAATCATGGCAAGCTGGGAGAACCCGAAGCCTAGAAGCACCATCTGGCACATATAGAAGCCTATCAGAGAACATGAGTCATGTCCATCTCGAACCTCAAAACGATCATAGTCTGGTCGGATTTGCTGAGAAGATGATGCAGAGCCAAGATGTAAGAATACATCTTGAGCCAATGGATCAGAGGGCAGAGATGCTCGAACAGACTCGAACAAGGCCATACATGAGGCCTCTTGAACAAAGTGAGGGCCATAAGCTGGAACCCATCAGGCCGTAGAATAACCTGTGATTGCTGATCAAATGCAGGATCACCTAGCTTGGGCTCAAGGTAGGAGGGTCGAGACAAGGCATCAAGCTTCGCTTGGAGGGATCCAGGATGGTATGTTTTGGGTCTAGGTTCGGGAACTCCTGCAAGACAGCCCTCTGTGAGGACCCTTGGATCAAATAGGAGAATCCGGGAGCTGTGTCATGCGGGATTTGCAAAAGAACAAGGAAAAGAAAACAAGAACAAAGGAAGAACACAATGGTGTGAAGAAAACTTCTTGATATCAATCAGAATACATGAGCTCTCACAATTGAGAGAGAAAATGATGGAGACAAGAACCAAAACTCATCTAGCCTTCAAATGCTAGCTCTACTCATATATATAATACAATGGCCTTTGGCCCAATATAGATACTCGGATTGGATCTCTAAGTCTTGACTCAAGGAAGGCCTGATTTGTAGGAATCTTTGGCGTGCCTTTGAAATTCCCGGAATCACTTGGATGCCGGCGCATCATCATCCGCCTATTCTCGGCTTCTTCTTTAGCTGACTCTTAGGCGTGACCTTCAAGCGTGGTCTTCAAGGGGGCTTTTGACGATCGACAAGGACCTGGATTTGACGCCTTGTTCTTGGTCCGTCCGAGGTGTGCATGAATAGTCCCGTACATCAGACGTCATTGACTAACACTCCCCCACCAAACGACACTTCGGGGGTGAGAAAAGGGGAACTGCCTCAGACGGTGGAAACCCATCAATTTCAAAGTCATCTTGGCGTGTATGAGGGCGGTCACCAGAGTGATAGGTGGCTATGAGTTCTTGGCGTCGCGTGAGAGCTTCATGAGTGTTAAGACCAATGGCGTGGATGGGCGCCAATAAGAAACCCGAGGACACCATATCTTCAAGAGCACCTGTGCTTCAAAGAATCCACAACCGCATTCCATGAGAAGGCAGGTCTGAAGGCCAAAGAGACTGACGCTGGCGTTGGGGTTTCAGTAATAAATAGGACGCTTCCGTGCTAGAGAACTCAAGAGTAGACATTTTAAAGCAGCACAAAAACCTGCTTGTCGGTGGACAGAAGGATCCGGGGAGGTGGCAGCACGCTCCAAAAAGAGATCAAGACCCCAGACAGCGTGAGTAGGTGTCTGCCAACTGCATTCATTAGGGATGTAGATCCAATTCCCCAGTGCTCCAAGGTAGCCCATTCTTCCGCTTAGAGCGGGCGAACAAAACGCGGATCCCAAATGAGATCCGTGGAGATCCGAAAGCGGGGAGTCCAATCAGCGTGGCCTTCCATGACCTTAGTCCAAAAAGGAAGACGCCAATCTAAGGTGAGATATTTGGGGCGTGGGGGTGCACCCAAGGAAGTAACGGAGATTGGGTCAGGCTCGCTGGCGGCTTCCGGCCTGCTCCCCAATTCGCAACAAGGTCTCGCATCAAGAGCACGGCACCACCGGGTCCCAATCGAGCCCGAGAGCATGGTATAAACCGGAGGTGAGACCCAACCCGCGGGTATAGTCCGACCGCTCGTAAAGGCACGCAGCAGCGTTGTAGCCTCCCGTGTGCCGCAAGTAAATTTGGGCAAACGGAGGTCCTCAAAGATCGCCCAAATTCTTCCGCACTGCTCGAAGTCGCCTCGCTTGCCACAGAGGAAAGTGATGAGCAAGCTCGCATGTACTCGCTTAAAGTGTTTGCTTTATCGGGGATCCTCAGAATACGATTGGTTTGTAATAACAACCAAAGGAGCATGAGGGTTGCCTTGAAAAATTCGATGGGGCCCATCTAAGAACTTATCGTGTGTGTCAGCCAGATAAAAATCATGAAGAACATAAGCCATAGGCTGGACAACACGGAAGATGACAAAATCTGGATCCGCACAGTGGAGAAGACCAAAGACTAATAGGGCACAGAGTAAGGCTTTGTCTTCAATGGAAAGGTCCGGCCAGATTTGGAGAAAATCTGTGCTGCCAAGAGGCTCATTAAGCTTGCCTTGTGCCGAATACCACTTGAGAAGAAAAAGATGGCGTCAGGCCACGACATAATCCAGATAGCTGGAAGGTGTGGAAAAGTCCTGTGGAATGCGGAGAGCAAGATCAATATACGTCTCATGTTGACTTTGAGCTTCTTCCGCAGACTGAACAGCTTGTTGGACTTGATGCTCCAAATCACGGATCTGATTATCTTTGTTAACAAGGAGACGGGATTGATCACGGAACCTTCTGTGAGATAGCGTTGCCTGTGAAAAGGATTGCCCATGAGTGGGGAATTGAAGCCGATGAGTGGCAATCTCTGTATCATAAATAATCTTCTGTTTTTGAGCGTCTGTGAGTTGAGCCTGAAGAGGCGTGACCTAACTTTGAAGCTTTGCCAATTGGTCTTCGAGAGAAATAATCCGCTCATTTCGCCCATCGAGCTCTTTGAGTTGATTATTGTAATTTGAGAGAGGTCCGTGTACATTGTTTGGAGGTCAGCAAGGAGTTTATCCTTGGTCTTTATTTGATCCAACAATTCTTGAATAGTGGACTATAATTGAGCCTGTTGATCAGCCGAAAGCAGCTAGTCTATTCTTGTTCAAATTTTGAGAGATTCACGGGCCTGTAAAAGAGCCTCGTGTTTTTGTTGAAGTCTATCTTCGAGAGATTGAACTTGGACAGTGGCGGCCTGGAAATTCTTGTGAAGTGCTTCCGTGGTCTCCATGTAACCTTGAATGCCATTCATGAAGGACTCTTGAGAGTCTTGAAGCTTGAGCATTGCGGCTTGGACATCTTGTTGATATTGATAAAGA
Organism: Isoetes taiwanensis; assembly: GCA_021234155.1. NCBI lineage: Eukaryota > Viridiplantae > Streptophyta > Lycopodiopsida > Isoetales > Isoetaceae > Isoetes > Isoetes taiwanensis. The sequence goes on from JAJEKV010000052.1 coordinate 2,113,380, forward strand.
GCTTGTCAGGAGGGTGGGTGTGCAGGGCATATTTGTCTGTGAGATGGAGATGCTTGGGAAACATGTTGAGAGCGAGAATGCATAGTTTCAGTGGATGAACAGGAGACGGGTATAACAGGTTCTTGGTGTTGAGCACGATGAGGGGAAGGAGAAGGACGAGGTTGTGAAGTCGCATCATGAAGTTCTTGGACAGCAGGAATGACATTAGAGGGCTGTTTGGTGGAAGCTTGAGAGACCGTGTTCTGGTGTGTTGGCGAACCTTGACTGGGGGCGGGGAGACAATGACGGAGGATGGCCTGCAGGTGAGCTCCCATTGCAGATTTAAGGCCCGAAGAGGGGGTTGCTTGGATGCGATCAATTTCACGAAGGAGGCGGAGGAACAAAATTTGAGGCCAATCAATAGAATGGGTGGAGTGGATGGCCAAGATAACAATGTTGAAAAACTGCTTATTGATGTGGGTGTTCTTGATGGAATACCCATAGAACTTGCACCACAGAAATTTGACAAAGGTATCATGTGGTTTGGCAATGTTTGTGAGTCTATGAGTGTTGGCTTGATAAGGAAGTTGGCCATACTTAGTGACATCCTGTTCCTGTAAAGCAGCCCAAGATAAAGAAGGCTTGCGAATAGGTAACTGGAATACCTGAGAAAGAAGAACCAGAGTGAGCAGAATATCTGTCTGATCGACTCTGGTGGCATAACCAGCCGTGGTGTTGACCATGTGAGCAACAAACTGCCTGAGTTGGTGCGGATTTGGGGCAGGGAGTTCCTGCTTGGAGAATTCATACAGCCCGTGGCGTTCTGCAACTTCTCGACTTGGACCTTCCAGGGCATCTCGAAAGGTAGGAGTGGAGAAAATAACAGACTCAAAGAGAGCCTGATCCTGGGAGCAGTAACTTGAAGAGTAGGGAATTTTGGTGAAGCAGCCATGGCAAGAAGCAAAAGAAAGAAAGCTGGAGAGCAGATTGAAAGAAGCCGGAGGGCGGAGAGCAGAAGACGAAAACGAAGTGAGGCGAAAAGGTTTTAGGGCACGCAACTGTAGCGAAGGGGCATGATGAGAGTGGAAAAGGAACCATTGATGGTGCTAGATGGCAAAAGATCGCAAGAGGACGATTGAGAGGCAAAATTTTGGCTAAGTCCCCGAGGAGTGAAGGAAAAACAGATGAACGGTGGAGATGAAACGTGAATGAACGGTAGGATGGGAGAGCTTGATGAAGGTACAAATAATAATGACAGACGAGCATAAAAGGAAGGAATAGCAATTAATGCAGGCAACTCGAAGTGGGATATCATAAAAATGAAGTGTCAGAAAGTACCATGGCTAGATATGCGGCGGGAGAAAAGATTCTGGAATTAGAAATGGCCTTGCATTGCAACCACGTTAGCAATTGTGTGATTGGTCCACGTCGGCAGAGCTTCAAGCGGTTGGGCTATATAAGACGAGCAGTGGCCAAAGCTGAGGCATCAGTTTGCAACGATGGATCCTATCAACATTAACCAGTGCACTGCCCCGCAGCTGCCAAGAGTGGGTTGATCTGTGGAAGTGTAAGAACCGCGGCATCCCGATGGATGGCTGGTGCAGCGGGATGGCTGAACATCCCGACCCCCTGACGAATGATATGGAGGTGGTGATCCATCTCCGCTGGGAGCATGTTAACTGCCTCTACCATGTGCTTCGCATAACCTCTGCTCCAAACCCGGAGTAGAGGCACTTTTTAACTTAGGATTTTGTAAATAGGGCTCAGCCCATAGCAGACGTATATGGGCAATGCCCACCTTTTTTTTATAAATATGCTTCTAGTCACTTTCTTCTGAGTCTGAATGTTGTTGTTGATCATGTGTATGAACTCTTGTATTGTCTGTATGAAATTGTTTGAGGCGAAAACCATTAACCAGTGTAGGTAATGGAGTGCCATCTAACTCTGCCAGTTTGAAAACACTGGGTTGCACCACTTGAAGAATTTGATACGGACCCAACCACCTAAATTTTAACTTGTCCAGAAAATTTGTGTATCTTGAATCATAGAGCAGAACCAAATCACCTTCTTTGAATGTTTTGGTCTTAAGATGATTTCCGCAACTATTGGCCATGAAGAACACGAATATAAGCATCTCTCTGAAGTTCATCCAACTGTTCAAGTTGACAAACCCATTCTTTAAGAGCTGCAGGTGGATTATGTGATGTGGCCAACTGAAACCGAAGGTCGGAAGGACATATTCAAAGGGCATCAGAGCTTCTTGACCATAAACCAACTTGAAAGGAGTGTGGCCAGTAGCAATTTTGAAACTAGTGTTGTAAGCCCAAAGAACTGTAGGCAACTTTTCTTGCCAATCCGTGCGAGAGGCATCACAGATTTTCTTTAGAATAGTGACGAGAGTTTTGTTTGTGCTTTCAGCCAAACCATTCCCTTGAGGATAGTAAGATGTACTTTTCCTGTGATGGATATGCAGATAATCCGTCAGCTTCTTGATGGTATGATTAACAAAATGAATGCCTCGATCACTGACAAATTCTGTTGGACAACCAAAACGCGTGATGATGTGCGTGTAAAGAACTTTGGCCGTACTGGCTGCAGTGTTGTCCGGAAGAGCACAGGCCTCCGCCCATTTTGTAGCGTAATCAGTGAGGACCCGAATGTAGCGGGCACGGGTGTGCCACGCAGGGGGGTCCATGGGTCCCACAAAGTCCATTCCCCATTTGCTGAAGGGAAGTGGCGTGGCGACGGGCGTCAATGGGAGAGCGTCACGGGCCGTGGGCCGACCCACCCGTTGATAGACATCACATGTGCGGGCGTGAGCGTGGGCATCCTTGAAGAGCGTGGGCCAGAAGTAGCCAGCAAGAAGAATTTTGCGTGCCGTGGTGTCACCACTGAAATGACCACCACCAAGCCCTTCATGGGCTTGCCGAACGATATTGGGCACCTCATGAGGAAGAACATAGCGTCGGAGGACCATGTCTTTGCCGCGTTTGTAGAGATGGCCCGCAACCATGGTGTAGTCATGGACCTCACGGAGAAACTGACGACAGCGTGAGCGAAGCTTTTCTGGAGAGAGCGTGGGATCTTCGGATGGAAGAGCACCAGTGAGAAGATACTGCTGAAAGTTGTGGAACCAGTGGGGCGTGACTGTGACTAGGAACAGTTGAGCGTCGGGAAAGGCATCAGAAACGCCTGTGGAAGGATCATCGGTGTGGATGCATGATAAATAATCTGGCACAACGTGAGATTTGCCGGCCTTATGAACAATTTCGAAGGGAGCAAATTCTTGCAGAAGAAGGACTCAATGAGCAATTCGACCCGTGGGCATGGCCTTGTTGATCAAATAAAGAAGAGCCTGATGATCAACGAAGAACTTGATCTTGCTTCCCAACAAATAATGACGGAAACGTTGGACACAGAAAACTAAGCCCAAGGCTTCCCGCTCCGTGGCAGAGCAGTTGCGCTCAACAGGATTGAGTTTTCTGCTGGCATAGCGGATAGATTTATCCGTGTGCTCGTCATATGCCTGAGAGAGAACAGCACCAATGGCAAAAGCGGAGACATCGACATGAACATGCCCATTGAGGAGGAACAAGTACCGGGGCCTGAGTAAGCAACAGCTTCAACTTCTGGAACGCAGCTTCCGCCTGGGGATTCCAAGCCCAAGTGGATTCATCACCCGTGAGTTTATGAATGGGGTCAGCAATAGCTGCAAGTCCAGGAATGAAGGTGGAATAGTAATTGACCTTACCCAGGAAGGAACGTGTCTCTTTAATATTAGATGGTGCTTGGGCCTTCAGCACACAATTGATTTTGGCAGGATCCGTGGTGATCCCTTCTTTACTAACCACATGACCCAAGAGAACACCAGAGGTGACGCAAAAAGTGCATTTCTCGGGATTGAGACTGATGCCAGACTCATCACATTTTTGAAAGACCAGCTCTAACTTCTCCAGGTGATCATCCATGGAGCTGTAGGCTGAAAAGTCATCTTGAAAAATCTGGAGAAAGGGTTTATCCTTCATATAGTCATGGAAGACAGAGAGCATGATGCGCTGAAAAGTGGATGGAGAGTTTGACAAACCAAAAGGAACCACTTTGTAGGCAAAAATGCCCCACGGAGTGGTGAAGGTAGTCTTGAGTTGATCTTCTTCCTTGATAGAAATTTGATTGTGCCCTGAAAAGCCATCCATAAAAGAGTACATCTCATGTCCAGCAACCTCTTCCAGAACCTGGTCTGTGAAGGGAAGCGGGAAGTGATCACGCTCTGTGGCCTGATTGAGTTTGCAGTAGTCCACACAAACGGGGATCTTACCGTTGTGCTTGAGAGCGATGACAATGGGGCTCACCCACTCGGAATATTTGACCTCATAAATCATGCCAGCAGCTAAAAGTTTGTCAATTTCGGCCTTGTCACGGTCACGGTAATTGGGGTTGAGCCTGTACTGTCGTTGCTAGATGGGACGGGCATCAGGTTTGGTAGGAATGGTGAGTTCCCCCAATTCTTTTTTGATACCTCGAAGGTCTTTATAGCTCCATGCAAAAATATGTTTGAATTTTTTGAACAGCATGACAGCGCGTGCTTTATATGTTGGTGGAAGATGGGCAGCTAGTTGGACAGGTTGATTGTTGCCAATGTCCACGATTTCCACCTCAGGAGTCTGAATGTGTGGAACCACCTCCGTGTCCTGAACAACATGAGCAGGAGGTTGAAGCATGACGGGAGGTGCAGCGTTTTGAGTGGTTAAGAAAAGAGACTGCTGAGCGTCATCAAGCAAAGGTTGACGGCATGAACATCTACAGTCTCAGGAGGAAGTTCCGTGTCCGTAAAATGGTCAAGACGTTGAATTCGATTACAAGGAGCCAAGTAAGGGTCAAGCAGAGCAGCCACAGCCTGGTCCTGATCAAGAGTCATCTCACCCCAAAGATCAGCATACTCGGGGTAGGATGAAAGAGGCAGACTCGCTGGTGGAGCCTGAACATGATAGATGTTTTGTGCTTCTTCAGAATCAGTGTCTGAGAGTGAACGTTCGGCATTCTCAACAGAAATCAATTTGCCAGTTTCTAAGTGTCAAAGGAAGGGCAATCTTCGAATAATCCTTAGAAATTGGCAAACCCAAGAAAACACAGAACATCTCGAACGGATGAAGATGTTTGCTACTCCAGACCAGTGCTGACCTTTTCGGGGTCCATAGAGACTCCATATGGAGTGATATGATAGCCAAGGAACTCCACATTATACTGCTCGAACTGACACTTCTCAAGTTTGGCATATAACCCGTGCTCACGAAGCTTCTGAAGGACCTGTTGAACATGCCTCTCATATTCTTCAAGAGTCTTAGAATAAATAAGAATATCATCCAAATAGACGATAACAAAAGTGTCTAAGAACTCTCGAAAGACATCATTGGCCATATGTTGGAATACTGCTGGAGCATTGCTAAGTCCAAACGGCATAACTATGTACTCAAAATAGCCATACTGAGTATGAAAAGTTGTTTTCCACTCATCACCCTCCCGCATCCGGATAAGATTGTAGGCACCCCAAAGATCAATCTTCGTAAAATAATGAGCACCTTGGAGTTGATCCAATGACTTTGGGATCAGAGGAAGCGGATACTGATTTGGCACTATGATCTTATTGAGGCCACGATAATCAACGACCAGATGCAGCAAATCATCCCTCTTTTTGACGAAGAAGATAGGCGCTCCAGCAGGGGACTGAGAATGTCGAATGAAACCAGTGGCTAGATTCTCTTCAATATAATCCCGCAAAACCTTCAACTTAGCGGGAGATAGACCATATATCAGACCATATGGCTGCATTGTTCCAGGCTGCAGATCAATAGGACAATCATATGGACGATGCTATGGGAGCTTGTTGGCCTTGACTTTGTCAAAAACATCAAAGAAGTCGTCATATTTATCTGGGAGCATTGGAGCAGACTTCATTAGTGCCGAGCTGGCTGACGGGTGAACCTGGATTGCAAATACTGAACTTGGATCTTGCCTTCCAGATTTAACAAACTCGCGAAGAGAGATCTTCGAGATACAAAACTGGGGGCATGAAGAAGCCTCTACGGAAGCAAGAGCAAGAACATGAGCAGGAGCAGGAGCAGGAGCAATTGGAACAAGAACTAGAGCAGGGATTGGAGCAAGAACTGGAGCAGAAATGAATCTAAAACCGGAGCAAGAGCAGGAGCAGCAGAGCAGTGGAGCAGGAGTGGAGGAGCAGGAGCGTGGAGCAGGAGCAGGAGCAGGAGCAGGAGCAGAAATTGGAGCTGGAGCTGGAGGTGGGACATCATCGAGAATATGGTCAGAATCTGGGGCATGAACTGGCAGAGACCTAAACTGCAGATGAACTGGAACTAGAGCTAGGACCAGCAAATCGAAATGATTTAGTACACCAATCAATCTATGGATTATGTAGCTTGAGCCAGGGCAGACCCAAGACTGTTGGCGCATGTGGGCTAGCGATGAGATTAAAGGAAATACTACAAGAAAGTTCCTCGAACAAAACCTGAAGAGGTGCAGTATATTCTGTGACTGCACCTAAGGAGATCTTTTGTTCATCAATCACTTCGACAGAACCGGGATGCTCAACCTTGCTTCTAGAGATATGACGTGCTTACTGGCAAATACACTATCCATAAAGCAAGCATTTGCACCACAATCAAGTTGTGCCAACGCTTCCAACCTTCCAACCTTTGATTTTAATGACATAGAGATGAAAATGCCTTGCTGATCTTATCCGATTGAATAAACATGTCAAGACTCAAGAAATGTCTAGGCCAATGGTCAGGATCGCGCCACTCCAATGGATGAGATCATGCCAAGTATCGTGCATGCATAGCAATTTTGCCATAAATAACCACTAAAATCAATACTATTTCCAGTGGACTCATTGAAGACGGAGTAGCACTAGTATCCTGCCAAGTCGAGGAACGTGTGTCCTGGATCGTTCCCATGCTTCCATGAGGAAGATAAGGTCCATGCTAGTAGCAAATGAGTTGAGACTATCTCACTTCTGCCATGGGAAGCTCTGATAATTCCAAGTGACTATATGGGGGCACAACTCCTTTTTGCTCTTAGAAGCTACAGTTGTAGATCGAGTGGAGGCGGCACAAGGAGGGGCAGTGGAGGTGGAGGCAACATGCAATGTGCAAGTAGCAAACAGGTGAAGCAACCAGAGCAAGGAATGAATATGACTACCCAGGGGCAATCAAGACGATAGGTCCCATGGCTATGACGACCACGGGTATTATACTCGTATCTACAATATTGTCCTCACATAGATTACATGCATGCACGACACTTGGCATGATCTCGTCCATGGGAGTGGCGCAATCCAGACCATTGGTCTAGATATAAATAAAGGAGCCTCATTCTTGTTGAATCATTTTAGTTCAATGCTAGTCTTGAGCTTTCTAGGCACCCATCTTGTGTTTCTAATTGCCTATGGGCCATTGTGTTCTTGATTCTCCATTGTATATAAGATCGCAGGTGGAAAACATGCCATGTATGGCATTTGCAAAGATGCCATAAAGCTGGACTAACAGGATGGAGACTCCACAAAATGTTTTTCTACACCCTGGTATATGTGCTTTATGGCTGTTCAATTTGTAGGCCATCTATATCAGGCAGGATGTGGGAGAAAACAGAAGGCGTGCTCAAACTCTTTCTTCGAGAAGAACTTGGGATAAAAAAACAAGTATCCTATGCAATGACTTTAGCAGAGGTAGGGATGCTTCCCTTGGAGGCGGAAGTCTTGTGCCATGACCTGATTCAGACCAAGGTCATTGGGAAACTATGGCAAGAAAAAAGGAACAAAGATGGAGTTCTATCAGTCAGAGATCAACCAAATGTTAATATATGTGGAACAAGATTACGTGAAAACATCTCATGTCAGGAAGGTCATTGCAAGGTATAGGCTCAGCACTCATCATTTGAGCATCGAAACGGGTAGATGGATGAAAATCTCGAGGGAAGAAAAGCTTTGCTTGTTTTGTGAAGGCGGCTATATTGAAGACGACGAACATGTTCTTCTTCAATATACACAATATAATTCAATAAGAACAAGACATGCGGTCGAACACTCTAAACTTTTCTCCCTATGGCAGATGGATCCCATCCGTTTTGGAGCATTCATATCAAATGTAGATAAACATCATCATTTTATGTTAAAAGTATAGCACTTGATTTTTTATTGTGCTCAGCTTCATGACCTTTTTGGGTCTTAAGAAGCTCGATTCAATCAATCAATCAATCATTGTAAATTAGATTTTTGCAATCTTGGCATATTTCTTGCATATTTTGTATGTATTTCTCGAGTTTTTCGCGCAGGTTGATGACAATGGCGGGTCGCCCTAATGTGTACGAACGTATGGAATGTCATCCAGGCAATTAAGGATCTGATGAGAAGGATTATGGTCAGATAAATATTGTTATGAAAATGCAATGGAGAAAAGGAAACCAGGAAATGATTATTTAACCATTAGGTTCTAATCATATCTGGGATGACAAAAGGCTAGCAGATGATGAGATGGGCATGAGGAAATATCATGGAAATCAGACCTAGGAAATAATTATTTGACTATGGTTCAAAGTCCTAATTATTTCTAGGGTGATAATACAGATACATTAGAAATCGAAATGAAAGAAAAAGATAGAAAATGCTATTTCTATTTCATAAGGCTCGGCCCAATGAACTGGGGCCAAGCCATGAGAAGTCTCGATCGGTGGTGCAAAACCGCCGGATCAAAATAGTTTAAGAAGTATAGATCAAATACATTTGGTACTTACCTGTTCGCAGAGATCAAAGAGAAGGAGTCATTAGGGCGGATTTGGGGTCTCAAAATGGCCCATATCTTGGATGCCAGAATTCCACGTCATGTTTCTCGCGACCAATGATGTTTGCGCATTTTTTTCCAAAGTCAGTATTAGTTGGCAAGTAGAAAGAGGAGCAGGCTTACTTGGCATCCACATGGCAAAATTTCATAGGACATGTTTGTGCATTCATTGCAACCACATTAATGGCCCGCATTTTTCGAAAATCGTATCGCGGACCAAAATAATGGCTACTTTTCCCGCCTACTGTGCACATGCCCACATGCACCAATCACCTTATCAAATTTTGGCACCAAGATTTCCATTGTTCACATTAGCCACATTGCATCCTCCTCCGCCTTCGCTCTTCATTTGGAATCCAAGTCTCCAATAGTGTCTCGTGTTTTTTATGGGCGCAGCATAGAGTTAAGCAACAACGGGCGACGATGTGAAGTGACAAGCAAACGTGACGCTACATGCCATGTTTTTACTACCCAAATTTTCATTCCTGAAGTTTTCCTACTTTTCAACTCTTCCCATTCATCGATTGCTCCCCGCCATTCATTCTTACAATTCAACGGATCGATCGAATCGGACGGTGGAAGGATATCTATCCATAGGCTCGTGGGTGAGAATGTTATCCTTAACGGCGTGGCTATGGAGTTACATCGCCGGAGCGACATTCATACGCAATGAATAGGTAGAACTATAGGGTTCAAAATAAATGCTATGGATAGTATATTGCAAAAAAAAAAGGGAAGGGAGGGGGGAAGGGATTTGAAGAGGAGGATATTTGCAAATTTGCACCCTCAATAATACATGGATCACACCATGCGAAAATGCATATGCACTTTGTAAATGTGTAGTGAGATTTCACAATATGTGATCCTTTTGCTTCTTTTTTCTTCCCTCTTCTTGATTTATATTCACTCGCTGAATCAAATATTTTTCTTTGGGCTATATTTATCAGATGTCGAGGATTTGAGACTAGGGAAAAGCATTACTAGCATCGTTGTTGTCTAACATATGGACATAAGAGACATGCTTTTCCAAGATATACATTCAGGGGCAATGGGCATCTAGTTTTACGCTTGTAAAGTTGTGGGAGCCGAGCTTGAAAGTCGTCCCATGACCTCTTTTAAGCCTAATTGTACAAGCCTTATGAGAATGGTGTCCTTGCAATGAAGAAATGTTTGATAAGACGCATCCGTGGTTGTTGAAAAAATGAGTTACAAAAATATTTGCTCCATTAGAGGTGTTTACTAATGCCACGACACAAAAGCTCCAAAGATATATGGTATAAAATGTTGCTTTCATGAGCCTTTGGATCAGTTAACTCAAAGTGTCACGTATGGAAACATTGTTAGGTTTGGAATGATACATATTTTATATGCAAATGGGAGACTATTGATGAGGGACTTGGTGTTATTATCTATTGACAACAAACAAGAAAGTGGATCACACCATGCGAATTTAGTATATTCCAACCTTTTAGCTTATACAAAATTCGCTTGGTGTGATCTTTTTGGAAAAAGATGACTTTCTATAGTAAAATTACTTTGATTATCTTTTAATAAAAGAAATATATATGTGTCTTATTTGAAGTTAAGTGTGGATATGTGACGTGCTCATTTATTGATAAAGTGTTTGCTTTTTGAAAAAGGCTAATAACTTTATGTACTACTAGAGTTGGTAAAGTATTTTAGATGCAAATAGGATGCTTGATGTGATCCTTCTTAAAAAAAAAAAGATATGCTCTTTTGAAAAGGACTAATAACTTTATGCACTTAGGGTGGTAAAGCATTAAATGAGAAGGGTACTTGTGTTTAATTTTAATTTGACAACAAATAAGAAAGTGGATCACACGATGCTAATTTTATGAATTTAGTGTGTTCCATTTTTGTTGCATATGTACTATTCGGTGGTAAAGCTTGATGTGATCCTTCTTGAAAAATAATATGCTCTTTGAAAAGGGATAATGACTTATGTACTTAAGAGTGGTAAAGCATTTTAGATACAAATAGGAATGAGTACTTGTGTTTAATTTTAATTTGACAACAAATAAGAAAGTGGATCACACCATGCGAATTTAGTGTGTCCCTTTTTTTGCATATGTATTATTCGCTTGGTGTGATCCATCTTGAAAAAAAAAATAGCTTTCAAGTAAAAGGAAAGAAAGAAATATCATATTTAAAGTGTAAAGTGTTAGTACGTAAAGTGTTGGTTTATTAAAATACTATTTGTTTACGCTAAGTTGTAAGTTCAATATTTGTGTTTCTATTTACTTTTTTACGCAAGGATCACACCAGGCGAATTTCTTATATGCAATTACTTCTGCGCATGAAGATTTCGCATCATATGATCCTCTTTAAACAAGGATGGCTTTGACCTTCAATGTTCATAAATTTTATGAATGTTTGCATATAAGAATGTCACATATCTTTTCTTAAAAAATGGTCATCAAATGGATAACTAGTCAAAGAGTTCTTCTACTACTTAAAGAGTTTCAAGACTCATTTTTGCTATAATTTAAATAGCAATAGATTTTTAAAGGAATCTATTGTGAAAAGTAGTCAAAGACTTCTTGTATTAGAGGTATCTAAACACAAACACCATAACCTTTGTACTTCAAGGATTATATAAACCCTTCGCATTGCAAAGTATAATGTCATTTATTAGCATCTTCACGGACATTTCCCCTTCCTTATCGGAAACAGCTCATCTCAAGGAACCGTATTCGATTCAATGCCTTGATCTTCTCTCAATCTCTCACAATATCCCAGAGGCCGAAAGTTACCACCACCACATTAAAATCGGACTAAACTTGAAACGTCCCGAAATGACTCGTTTCTTGCCACTCAACGGATCCAATGGATATAAACCGCCATCCGCCCAAATGTCGACACTTTTTGAGCACGCAAGACGCAACACGCCGAGGTCTAAGTTCTTATTTTTAGACCTCCTTTTTGCATTGAAGACCGGAGCATATTCGTGAGTCGGCTTGGATCCTTATCCACACATCATTTGGAGCTTCCATATCAAGTGGATCGCATCGGGCGTGAAATGAACTTGTACAATTTTGTATGCCCCAAAGATAATTCGCCTTCGTGAGCCAAACGCCCGCATTTCTAACCTCGCTTTTTGAAATTTGCAACGCGGCATATGGAAATCGAAAAGTCCATTCTCCATGCTTTTATACATTAAGCAAATTCAAATTTCGAATTGTAGGGGGTGGGAAGCCTGTATTGGGATGAAGTAAAGATCCTGGTTAATGCTGGGTTCACATGGACGATGGGGTTACCGGCTTAAAACCTCACCGAATTTGGGCCGAGGCAAAAAATTCAGCCCCGCTTTGGAAAATCAGCCCCTCGAAGATCCAACTTTATGTGGCCGATGCGATGCAAATAATTTTTTAATCAGTGCTGACTCCGCTAGAACTCAGCGGAGGACCTAAACTTCTCCATGTAGACCACCCATAAGGCGCAGCCGCATCGCCTCGAAATGAAAGTCTGATACAAAGCTTCAACCTACACATTCAAATTTTGAAATGAGCTTGTATGTCTAAATGAAATAGCGCAAGAATCGGTGATGCGCACGCTTGGTATCTGACAAACCAAGAGACACATGTGGCATTAGTCTGTCTGACAACCAACAGAATTAAATACATATGGCGCCATGAATGCGCGATCCCCCTTATTCCGGGAGAATATTCCAAGTAAATCTGTAATGATGAGATTTTGGTATCCTAGGTGGCATGGGAAAAAAGGAGCGGAAATATGACGTGGAATGGCTGATAGGAGGCCATTTTGAGACCCCAAATCTGCCCTAATGTCGAAGTTGTATTTCCGGGCAGTAAGGATTGTTGTGATGCATAAATAATTGTGTTATTTCATTGTTTCTTATATGGTCATAATATGGAGACGTTATACCATTGGAATAGATATTAATGATCATGAGATTGAAGTTGCAATGCACAATTATTTGAGAAGCCTTTCATATAATCTATAGAAATATTTGCTCTGAGAACATGAATACAAGCTGTGATTGGTGAATTTGTTTCACTATGTTGTTTGTTCAATCTAATAGATCTGTGTTATAAGGATTGTCAATAGTGACTCAACTTGTTTTCTTTCTCATCTGCATCCAGAGCCGGCTGATAAGGTTCTCCTCTGCCTCTTGTGTGAGACCGTTAAGTTTCTGAATGACACAATCTGCCAAACTGATTATTTTTTTGCATTTAAATTTCTTATAATGATTCAAGCTAGTTAATAGGTGTCAAAGTAACGAACATTACTTCTCTTCATTTTGTTGTTACTCGGGAGAGAGAGCAAGGTTGCCCAGATGATACACTGATTAATTTTACAGGCCATAAGAGATCTACTACTTTGAAAAACTATGACTATGGTGGCATAACCACAGTGAAAAATTAGAAATGATGGCCATGCAACCTAGCTTAATGCCTAGACAAAATTATCCTTACAAGGAAGATCTTAAATGAAACTAAAAAGAGCTAACTACCAATAATTTGTTTCTTAAAACACTATAACTATGGTGACATAACCATAGTGAAAAATTAGAAATGATGGCCATGCAACCTAGCTTAATGCCTAGACAAAATTGTCCTTACATGAAAAGATCTTAAATGAAACGAAAAAACCAATAATTTGTTTCTTATTTCTGTTCTATTTCTCTCTCTTATTTGACATTGTTCTTATTTTATTGTAGAAGCTCGAAGTACATGAGGGGAAATTATTCTGCTGAAGCAAAAGTTGTTAGGGGGAGTTCAACACAAGTTGTTAGACCTATGACAAGCATACATGTGCCTTCAAATATTAATGCAGCATCATGTACATTATATCTGTGGGGCCAAGTAGTCCCGCAGTGAACTTTGTACCAAGGGCTGCTTTGATATCTGCATCAAATAGGAATTCTATGGTGATGAATTTTTTTGCAATTGTAACTTCCCAAGGGACTTAGCTTTTAAATTGTTTTAATTTTGTAGATGTTATGTGAGGTTTTACTAGTTGTGTTTGTGTTCTTTCGTAGCATCATTTAGATAAAAAAACTTCTGGATGCTTTTGTAAGGAGATGTCAATGATACTTCATCTGCAACAACAGATTTCTATTGCAATAATACAAAGATTTTTGCTGCAATAGATAATAAATTTTGTATAGAATTGTATATTCATGCAATAGACATAAGTTTTTACTGCACAATCAGATTTTGTGCAAATTCATTGTTAACCCTACTGTAAATTGATCATGATTTGTACATATCTATGTAATTGATTTCTTATAATCTAATTGTACAGGTTTCTGAAATTGATTTTGTTCTATAAAATTTTGGAGGATTTGTTATGCTGTAACAGATGTTATGAGTTTATGTTATGACCATAACATGCTTGTTATGGCCATAATAAATAATGCTACTGGATGGATTAAAACCTGGTCCTAAATGACGAGGCTTCGAACGTTAAGGAATGGAAACAATGGGATATACAGTAGCTCTAGTTCATGTAGGCTTATGCGTGGCAATCCAAACTTGGGGGTTCAATAAAGACCATACTTTATCGCCATGCCAAGTAAGTAGCTAATTATATATATTGGATTTTATTATGCCAGGTGTGCATTTATAAAATTTTGTTTAAGTGCAATAATATAGACTTTTTACTCTTAAAGAACTCAATAGTTTGTAAGATCATTTTTTTAGAGCACCATGACAGTTTTAAAGATTGTAAACTTTGTTTACTAGTATATGTTTGGAGATTCTTCAAGAAGTGAACTTTTGCACTATCAAATCGAAAGGTGGATTATATTGTCATAATGGAAGAGGCCTATGACAACTCCAACTCATATGAACTTTTAATATAGTGTACTTAAATGTAGTTCAACACATATGCAAGTATTATATAATTATGAATGAGAGAAAGAGATGTCTGCAAAAAAATTATAGGTTCCACATGTCGAACACATCCATCATCTGAAGTAGCTAAGATTTAGCATATACTTAGGTATTTTGCTGGCCGATCATCATCATTCCTATTGTATACCTCTCTCGGTTGTGCAAGCAGTCTTCATACATGTCTATTTATGGTGCTTGGCAATATAAGTCATTCGGAGACGCAAGAAATCCTCTTGGAAGGCCAGTAAGTTATATGAAGTTATATCTCTCTATCTAAACACATGGTTCCTAAGTAAGCTTCAGGATAATTGTGCTTTCGAGCTGGTAAAGACATCATACTACAAAAATCAGATTAAACCTATGGTTGTCAGGGGTCCACAACAACATACATGTTAACACATTTGCCAATGAAAAAACATAGAATAGTTCCCTCCATTCACACATGAACACACCACCTCGAAATTAAGACAGGCAGATGGGCCCAAAAAGAGCGAGAATATAGGGTAGGCCAAGCAGCTGGGAGTTACTGAAGATGCGTGCCATACTCTTTAACATTGTGCAACATTTGCATCTATCTAGGCACACTATGATGGGTTAGTTACACCTAACAAACTGCTGCATGTGATGATGAACACGCCTTCAATAAAAGCACTGGCATCTTACATTTAGAAGATAGAGATATTGGACATGCGGATGGCCCAATTGTGCCTTTGATCATTACACTGACATGTACAAAAATACAGTTCATTAACAAGTGATACAATTCTTGGTGTTTGCATTGTTTGGAAGATCATGAAACAGAATTTAAAGAGATAAACAGGTGAAGAACAAGATCACTTTGGATTGTATTTCAACCCTAAAAAACTTATATATAAGGGGGTATGGCATTCAAGCGCTCTGAGGGTAGCAAAAAACTCCCCTTGTATACGCAATTTTAAAAGGCAATTTGACCCTCTCGTATAGATATTGCTCCAAATCGGTGCCTAAAACACCCCTAACCCCTAAGTATAATGTGATGCAAATGGTCCAAAAACACCCCTCCGCTGAACTCTCATGGATTATAATGATCAAAGGTGAATCCCCCGGGTATTTCAAGTACAATAGACATGAAAGCACAAATTAACCACCCAACCGGGTCCACTGGGTTATGGCAAATACACCAGAATCGCTCATTCTCTCTACTCCACGTAGTCTCAGGTCAAAGGTAACAACAATTGGTTTAAGGATTATTATACTTCATGAGATCCATCCACCACAGCCCTTATGATGATTCACAGTCCCGATGACATTCTCTCGACATCCCAATGTCAAATCTTGCAAAACTATTTCTTATTGCTCGAGATATCTTTTCTTATTGTTTCTTTCTTGTATTTTATTGTTGTTTCTTACAATTTATATTGTTTCTTTGCTTATTCTAGTATTTTCATGGCTATTTTTGTATATCTATATATATCATTTTCTCTAATTTGTACACCTCCTTTTCCTAGGCCCCAAAGGGGCCAAATTGTTTTTTGAATTTATACAAACTATTACATCCAACATTAAATTAAATTCCCCTGAAACCCCCTTTGGTTTGGGTGCATATTCACACCTGGTGACGTGGGTCGCAAGAAGAGCTCCTAAAATCATATAATACGTATAAAATCAACACCATTTAGTACATTGCCCCAAACCTTATAGCATTTCGCAAGCCTCGTTATATAGTATAAAATTTGTACAAGAATACCCCACAAACGAGGATTGCTATCTACGGTCTAGATCAAGGAATATTGAGTAAATATGGCCATCTGACAGCTCTCGATACCCGGAGTAACCCCCGTATGAATATGCACCCAAACCAAAGGGGGTTTCAGGGGGAATTTAGTTTTAAAGTGTTGGATGTAATGGTTTGAAGAGCCTCAGAGATTTGAAGAACCCAGTTTTAAGCCGAATTTGAATTTTGAAGAGATCGAGATCGAACGCCTAAGCTTCAGATCGAGCCGAGCGCCTCAAAATGTTTGTAGCAAAGAATTTTTGAAAGAGAAAAGTCCGAACGATACATAATAATTGCCTCAAATTTCATGCGATACATAATAACTGCCGAGAAAATTTAATACCTATAGATTTAATACCTAAAGATTTTATTTTTATAAAGTTAGAGGTCATTATAAAGTTATAAAGCTAGGCTCATTATATGTAAGCCTTTATACTCATTACTATTAATTTTACCTATATATTTTCTAAAGTATTTTTTCTAGAAAATATATTCTAGAAATTAATTATATATAAATGCTGATTTGAATATCTTAAAACATATTATCTTAATAATAAAATATAATTATCTTAAAACATATTCTAAAGTATAATTGGCTGGTTGAAAAAGCATGTTTTCCTTTAAAACATGTTGAGGAGATGTTTTTCGGATGTACTAACTTATTCTATATTTCTATGTATTTTAGGTCAATGGCATGAAACATGCTCCATCTCTAAACTGATCCAGTGTGGGCCGAAGGCTTCGAACTCTTATCCTCTGTTGAAATAACAGTTTTCACAGTCCATCACTTGGTTTATAGATTTTGCTTGACAAATGGTCGAAGTTTTATGGATGCAGCCTGTGAATCGGTCACTACGGCATGACATGTCGCCATTACAGAAACTCTGATTTGCTACAGTAAATCCAGGCCTGCTACAGTAAAGGTGAGTCGAACATTTGGTCGCCCGCTTCTAACAAATGTTGGTCCCTTCTTAACAATTTGCAAGCGTTCCAAAAAGATGCTACTTCTGCTATAGGAGTCGTCGTCCCTTCTTAACAATTTGCAAGTGATCCAAAAAGATGCTAGGAGTCGTCGTCCGCCCTATTTAAACGCATGTCCCTTTTTATTACTGTCCGGGTTAAAAAACCCTCGCCCCGAAGGGTTTTCGAGGGAAAAACCGTGGCAGTAATAAGAATGCTGTCAAACTGTACAAGTATACATCATCATGAAATAAATGTGTATGTACATGTCAAGCGCATGCCCGAGGACATAGCTGATCTCGCATGTCCATGACCTCCTGAAGGTATGATCCTAGCACCCGTACGGATGTCGTGCTCAATGTCACATGTAGCGGCTGGCCAGGCCTGACCAACTCAGCATAGCGCATGCTGGGCAACTTTGAAGGGTATGAGATTCATCCTTAATGACTCCCATTTGGCAGCATTGACAGAGCCTGTCCTGACGTGGCTCACCAATCCATCTGTCTGTCTCAATTCGAAGATGATTTGCCCCTGTGCGAATGGAGAGTAGCCCCTTTAATATCATAAGGATCTTCTTATTATAACCTTGCCTGTTGTTACTGTTCTTCAACCTATGGTTGACGACCCATCCATAGACATTTGTTGAACTTTCCTTTGAATTTGACCTCGATCCCAACCATTGACTACCCCTTTATAATATCTGATGTGTTCATTAGAATATCAAGGCCCATAATAACCTTAGATATGTTCAATAGTTCATCTATTATCCTATGCCCCTTTCATACATACACTTAGGAAATCGCTAGAACTAACATTCACATAATATTTGCCATAATTTCCATAACCCATTTGCTGTGGACCACTCCCTGTGCTTGCTCTATATCAACAAGACTATGCCTATTACTGCTAAGGTTTTTCCTCCAAAAACCCTTCGGGGCAGGGGTTATCTAATCCTGGACAGTATTAAGCCAGTTGTTTATTGTTTGTTTGTTTGTTTGAATTCCGTAGGCCATCTCATCTCCTGGATGATAAAGTTCAATTCTATTCTCTTCTCTTCTATTTTAAACTATTTTAGACTATGGTGTTACAAACGAGGATGTCAAGAACATCATTTCTTAACGTGGAATTAATTATCGAACTCCTAGTCAATAATTAAAATGATAACTGCAATCAGAGTTACCTCTTCCAGTTTGTAGTGACGGACTTGTGTTTTAGAGTCTACTGGGAAATTGTGGACACATGGAAGCATTTTTCCATTGACTGGCCTTTTGGACAACCATGTCAAGCAGTAGTTAGAAGATTTTATGAATATTGTTTAAAGGTTATATCTAGTTATATGCCGAATTTCAACACGATGGAATAGTTACTTCCCTGCAAGTTTACGGACTTCTCCTTTTATCAAATATTGTTTAAAGGTTATATCTAGTTATGCCAAATTACAACACATTTGAATAGTTAATTCCCTGCATGTTTGGAATTTTAGATGGAGACTGTCCTGCAAATGTGGATGCTTGGAGATATTTATGCAGAATGGCATGGAAACCTGGTCAATACCCTAGTTGGGAGGGATCTATTTTTAATAATATATGTTCGGATTCAGTATCTTCGAATTGATTCTTATCATTAGTCTCCTATTCTGGAGTAAGTACATTGTGCTCCAGGCTCGTGCTCCTGTGGCATCTTTTTGTGCTTACACAGTTAGATGAGACATGTAAATTTTGTATTTTTTATCTGATTAATAAACTTTTTGGCTTTCGTCCTTCCAAAAAAAAAAAAAAAAAAAGCTTGAACTAGTCAATACTAGCACAAACATCAGCATTGGTCAATCCCTTTGTCGTCTTATCCGCCATACGAGAACCAAGTAAGTCCTAGATGGTACCATCCTTTCCCCGCAATGTTATCATATAAATGTAACAAACTATATTCCAAATTCTACAGTCATTGTCAGGAATGACTTATTGAAACATATCTTATGCATGACGTAAAGCATAAGTTTCAGCTAACATCAACCCCAATTTAAACCTAAAGATAAATAGGTTTGACATAAAAATATGTTGGGTCAAATTCCTGTATTCATATTCATATGTTTAACAAGGATTCAGATCCGTTCTTATCACCTGTTATGTTCAATATAAATATTCAAAGTAGCACAAGAAAGCAAACTAGCTAACATAATCATTATGCTTTAACCGTATTGGTCATATTTTTCCTCGCAAACCTTCTTTGAACGTATCAACGCCATGAACTCTTGCATTTCCCATCATCCTTGAAGCCAAATCCAACCTACAAAGCAAAAGGAACAATGGGAAGAAAATCCCATACCGGGCAGCCAATCAAGACTCGTTAGCGTGAAAAACGGTATCAGGCAAGGGCCAAAAAGGTACATTGGGATTTTCAGTTCATCACCGATACCCATTGTGCCTTTTGCCCTGAAAGTAGAATTAGCAAAAGAAATGAAAGGAGAATATATTAGCAACTGCCATTATCCATGTCTATGAATCATGTAAAAGTACCCTCTCACTTGCTAAAATCAATGTTATTACTTTGCTGATGTCAATAATGCAAAGTCTCTGCTTACAAAAATCAACTAGTCTGAAGTAATTATGCATTTGTATTCTTACAGAGTTAAGCTAGAGTTAAGCTAGACAAGGTCCCTTTATTGCCATTATGCATAGACCAATTTCTTGTTTGATAACCGGATAAATAGAGCCAAAACCTTAACCTTAAGGACGTTTCTAAAGTGAAGATCCAAGCATAGATGGCTTTCTTGGGATAAACATACAACCCTTAAGCATTTGAGACCCATGGACATAATCTTTTGAAAAATATGAACTGCATATCATTTCAACTAATTCATTCAGAAAAAATGGTAAGAACCTGGTTATTTCTGGGAGCTCGCCCTCATTTTGCACTGATATATACTCTGCAATGAGAGGCATTTGCAAGATCTTTCAGGCTTTTTGCACTGAAGCACTGCAACGAAATGCTCTTCTTTTTATATCTCAGGTATTTCATATCTTGCCCATCTAAATCCTCTGCTACGAAGTTACAAATAGCATCAACAACCAGCTCAGGCCTTTTGCATTCGCCGCTACCAATGGCAACTGCTGTCTTCCAAGCCTTTTGCATTAATCGTTGCTACATAAGGCATCGGCTAAGTTTTCCAGGTCAATCGCCTTAGCCATTTGCTTTACCATTTACTAGCCGCATCTGCAAATTTAGGTATTTTTGTGTAACGGCTCCCAGAACAGAGGTAGAATAGAGGTAGCCGCTCGAGGCACTCAAGGGCATGCTTTTTAGGGCAACCCAAAAAGCCCTAAATGTTAGTCTTCTAATAAGCTGAATGTATTTGCAATACGAACCATGGATTTTGACATTTGCAGATATTCACTTCATATGGGACCATTGCCCTCGCTATTATCTAAAGATGAGCCCTTGAAGATTATGTGCAGAGCTCAAATAATCTGTTTAAACCTCCCTGATGTATGACCAGATTTACAGCATATCATAATTGCACAAGCATATCATAATTGCACAACCTGCATCATTGCCATAATGCCTCCTAGTGGATATTTATCTTGCTCAGTTGCACACTTATCTACTGGGTATACCAAGTATAAGATAATGTATATGTATTTGAGCTCAACAAGCAACATGCAATAAAAAAAACCCTACCTCCTACCGTAAGGAGAGGCAAAGATTCTTCCTGCAACACATTCTTCATAGGGGTGGCAGACCCTACAAATGCAGGAATCATGCCTCACCCTATGAGAACTGTTTGCCATAATTTGTGTATAAGAGAAAAGCAAGAGATGGGATCAATTACCTTAAGAAATTCTCCTTAAAAGATCCTCAAGAGCACCATTGATGCTTGGGAAGTCAATCTCTCTAGAACTTGTTTAAGCACTCTTCTTTTAGTCTTCCATGTGACAAAAACCATTTGGTCATAAATTTCTAGAACCATTTGCTAATATCCATAGCAACTTAAGAAATAAAGCCAAGTGGCATATCGAGCCGAGTGGCAGTTTTGGACAACAGCCCATGTATATATGTCATGCCAAATAGCACACTGTGCCAATTGACAGATTGTGACATTAGTCTCTTTCAATTTTGCAGCTCATAAGTTCAACATTTCAAGTGGGAATGATTATCTTGAACTCTGGCTTCCACTTCATTATCAGATTCGACCTGCATTCATACGTGCCACTATGAGATGATCATGAAGTACAACTTGCATTTAAGTAAATAGAGCACAGCAGTAACAAAGATTATAAAAAAGCATATGCTAGAAGCCCCACCAAGAAAGTTTGGCAGCACTGGTAAGACCAATGCACAGAAGTGTCATGAAAAAAAGCCGGCTTGAACTAGTCAATACTAGCACAAACATCAGCATTGGTCAATCCCTTTGCTGTCTTATCTGGCCATACGAGAACTGTTAAGTCCTAGATGGTACCATCCTTTCCTGGTGTACTGCATCAATGTTATCATATAACAGAACAAACTATATTCCAAATTCTACAGTCATTGTCAGGAATGACTTATTGAAACATATCTTATGCATGACGTAAAGCATAAGTTTCAGCTAACATCAGCCCCAATTTAAACCTAAAGATAAATAGGTTTGACATAAAAATATGTTGGGTCAAATTCCTGTATTCATATTCATATGTTTAACAAGGATTCAGATCCGTTCTTATCACCTGTTATGTTCAATATAAATATTCAAAGTAGCACAAGAAAGCAAACTAGCTAACATAATCATTATGCTTTAACTGTGTATTGGTCATATTTTTTCCTGCAACCTTCTTGAACGTATCAACGTCATGAACTCTTGCATTTGTCCATCATCCTTGAAGCCAAATCCAACCTACAAAGCAAAAGGAACAATGGGAAGAAAATCCCAGACTTGCAATCGCCAAGACTCAAGAAGCGTGAAAACGGTATCAGGGCAAGGGCCAAAAGGTACATTGGGATTTTCAGTTCATCACTGATTACCCATTGTGCCTTTTGCCCGGAGTTAGAATTAGCAAAAGAAATGAAAGGAGAATATATTAGCAACTGCCATTATCCATGTCTATGAATCATGTAAAAGTACCCTCTCACTTGCTAAAATCAATGTTATTACTTTGCTGATGTCAATAATGCAAAGTCTCTGCTGTTACAGATCAACTAGTCTGAAGTAATTATGCATTTGTATTCTTACAGAGTTAAGCTAGAGTTAAGCTAGACAGTGTCCTTTATTGCCATTATGCATAGACCAATTTCTTGTTTGATAACCGGATAAATAGAGCCAAAACCTTAACCTTAAGGACGTTTCTAAAGTGAAGATCCAAGCATAGATGGCTTTCTTGGGATAAACATACAACCCTTAAGCATTTGAGACCCATGGACATAATCTTTTGAAAAATATGAACTGCATATCATTTCAACTAATTCATTCAGAAAAAATGGTAAGAACCTGGTTATTTCTGGGAGCTCGCCCTCATTTTGCACTGATATATACTCTGCAATGAGAGGCATTTGCAAGATCTTCCAGGCTTTTTGCACTGAAGCACTGCAACGAAATGCTCTTCTTTTTATATCTCAGGTATTTCATATCTTGCCCATCTAAATCCTCTGCTACGAAGTTACAAATAGCATCAACAACCAGCTCAGGCCTTTTGCATTCGCCGCTACCAATGGCAACTGCTGTCTTCCAAGCCTTTTGCATTAATCGTTGCTACATAAGGCATCGGCTAAGTTTTCCAGGTCAATCGCCTTTAGCCATTTGCTTTACCATTTACTAGCCGCATTCTGCAAATTTAGGTATTTTTGTGTAACGGCTCCCGAAATGTAGGTAGAATAGAGGTAGCCGCCGAGGCACTCAAGGGCATGCTTTTTAGGGCAACCCAAAAAGCCCTAAATGTTAGTCTTCTAGTAAGCTGAATGTATTTGCAATACGAACCATGGATTTTGACATTTGCAGATATTCACTTCATATGGGACCATTGCCCTCGCTATTATCTAAAGATGAGCCCTTGAAGATTATGTGCAGAGCTCAAATAACTGCTTTAAACCTCCCCGATGTATGACCAGATTTACAAAGATATCATAATTGCACAAGCATATCATAATTGCACAACCTGCATCATTGCCATAATGCCTCCTAGTGGATATTTATCTTGCTCAGTTGCACACTTATCTACTAGGTATACCAAGTATAAGATAATGTATATGTATTTGAGCTCAACAAGCAACATGCAATAAAAAAAAACCCTACCTCCTACCGTAAGGAGAGGCAAAGATTCTTCCTGCAACACATTCTTCATAGGGGTGGCAGACCCTACAAATGCAGGAATCATGCCTCACCCTATGAGAACTGTTTGCCATAATTTGTGTATAAGAGAAAAGCAAGAGATGGGATCAATTACCTTAAGAAATTCTCCTTAAAAGATCCTCAAGAGCACCATTGATGCTTGGGAAGTCAATCTCTCTAGAACTTGTTTAAGCACTCTTCTTTTAGTCTTCCATGTGACAAAAACCATTTGGTCATAAATTTCTAGAACCATTTGCTAATATCCATAGCAACTTAAGAAATAAAGCCAAGTGGCATATCGAGCCGAAGTGGCGCTTTGGGACAATGTTCCATGTATATATGTCATGCCAAATAGCACACTGTGCCAATTGACAGATTGTGACATTAGTCTCTTTCAATTTTGCAGCTCATAAGTTCAACATTTCAAGTGGGAATGATTATCTTGAACTCTGGCTTCCACTTCATTATCAGATTCGACCTGCATTCATACGTGCCACTATGAGATGATCATGAAGTACAACTTGCATTTAAGTAAATAGAGCACGCTAGAAGAATAAAGATTATAAAAAGCATATGCTAGAAGCCCCATCAAGAAAGTTTGGCAAAGACTGTAAGACCAATGCACGTATGTCATGAAAAAAAAAAGTCGGCTTGAACTAGTCAATACTAGCACAAACATCGGCATTGGTCAATCCCTTTGTCGCCTTATCCGCCATACGAGAACCTAAGTCCTAGATGGTACCATCCTTTCCTCGTGTAATGCATCAATGTTATCATATAACGTAACAAACTATATTCCAAATTCTACAGCCATTGTCGAAATGACTTATTGAAACATATCTTATGCATGACGTAAAGCATAAGTTTCAGCTAACATCAGCCCCAATTTAAACCTAAAGATAAATAGGTTTGACATAAAAATATGTTGGGTCAAATTCCTGTATTCATATTCATATGTTTAACAAGGATTCAGATCCGTTCTTATCACCTGTTATGTTCAATATAAATATTCAAAGTAGCACAAGAAAGCAAACTAGCTAACATAATCATTATGTATTGGTCATATTTTTTCCTGCAACCTTCTTGAACGTATCAACGTCATGAACTCTTGCATTTCTCCATCATCCTTGAAGCCAAATCCAACCTACAAAGCAAAAGGAACAATGGGAAGAAAATCACGTACCTGCAGCCAATCAGTACCCTGTTAGCGTGAAAACGGTATCAGGGCAAGGGCCAAAAGGTACATTGGGATTTTCAGTTCATCACTGATTACCCATTGTGCCTTTTGCCCGGAGTTAGAATTAGCAAAAGAAATGAAAGGAGAATATATTAGCAACTGCCATTATCCATGTCTATGAATCATGTAAAAGTACCCTCTCACTTGCTAAAATCAATGTTATTACTTTGCTGATGTCAATAATGCAAAGTCTCTGCTGTTACAGATCAACTAGTCTGAAGTAATTATGCATTTGTATTCTTACAGAGTTAAGCTAGAGTTAAGCTAGACAATGTCCTTTATTGCCATTATGCATAGACCAATTTCTTGTTTGATAACCGGATAAATAGAGCCAAAACCTTAACCTTAAGGACGTTTCTAAAGTGAAGATCCAAGCATAGATGGCTTTCTTGGGATAAACATACAACCCTTAAGCATTTGAGACCCATGGACATAATCTTTTGAAAAATATGAACTGCATATCATTTCAACTAATTCATTCAGAAAAAATGGTAAGAACCTGGTTATTTCTGGGAGCTTGCCCTCATTTTGCACTGATATATACTCTGCAATGAGAGGCATTTGCAAGATCTTCCGTGCTTTTTGCAATCGGCAATCGCAACGAAAATGCTCTTCTTTTTATATCTCAGGTATTTCATATCTTGCCCATCTAAATCCTCTGCTACGAAGTTACAAATAGCATCAACAACCAACTCAGGCCTTTTGCATTCGCCGCTACCAATGGCAACTGCTGTCTTCCAAGCCTTTTGCATTAATCGTTGCTACATAAGGCATCGGCTAAGTTTTCCAGGTCAATCGCCTTAGCCATTTGCTTTACCATTTACTAGCCGCATCTGCAAATTTAGGTATTTTTGTGTAACGGCCCCGCAATGTAGGTAGAATAGAGGTAGCCGCCGAGGCACTCAAGGGCATGCTTTTTAGGGCAACCCAAAAGCCCTAAATGTTAGTCTTCTAGTAAGTCAATGTATTTGCAATACGAACCATGGATTTTGACATTTGCAGATATTCACTTCATATGGGACCATTGCCCTCGCTATTATCTAAAGATGAGCCCTTGAAGATTATGTGCAAAGCTCAAATAATCTGTTTAAACCTCCCTGATGTATGACCAGATTTACAGCATATCATAATTGCACAAGCATATCATAATTGCACAACCTGCATCATTGCCATAATGCCTCCTAGTGGATATTTATCTTGCTCAGTTGCACACTTATCTACTGGGTATACCAAGTATAAGATAATGTATATGTATTTGAGCTCAACAAGCAACATGCAATAAAAAAAAAAAAAAAACCTGTGACAAAGACTAGCCTTGACAAAAGCCATACTAGCCACTTCTACATACCTCAGTCAATCCCTTGGTACTGTTATCTATCCGTACATGAGACCCTTTAGGTCAAAGACGGCACATCCAGTCCTTGATCTCAGGAGAATTAACAAGAAAAACCAAACTCAAAGAGGTCCACCAAACTTTTAATTTTTACAAACCATATTTGTCTTCAATACATGGATAACCTCACATCCGATTACTTACACCATTAAATTTCAATTGCTATTGAAGATATCTACTTCCATGAATATCATAATAACCCTTAGTCATCCAATAGCCCTTTCCGTGCATCTTGTTCATAGGCCAAAATACAAATCTTGTATCCATAAGTTTTACATGGATTTTTTCCAAAAAGTACAATGTGAGATGGCTTCTTCTCTATCATGTTGCCACTTGTCAGACCATAATACTAAATTTGTAAGAGCATCTTGCCCAATATTTCCTGTCTTTAGACTTTTAGAAAAATGCTATGATAACTAAGAAAAGGCCTCTAGCCTATATCAGTTCAGGTTATAGTCCACACACATTACCTTGCTGCTAATATCTTGCAAGTTCAGTTTGAAAGCTACAAAATCAAGTCAAAATCTGCCAAACAACATATCTTATGCTCTTTTTTAAGCAGAACAATGCAATTGCAAAAGCCAAGTTGCTCAAAATAAAAGGTTCCTCATCTGATATCCATCTCCAATGCTCCAGAATTTGAACAGAACGACAAAATAAGGACAATAAGAGAAGAAACCCTCGTACCTGCAGCCAACCATGCACACGTTAGCAGTAATCCCGGTAACTGTGCAAGGGCCAAAAGGTACATATGGAGTTTCTTGGCTTATCGCCTTTCACTCATTGTACTCTTTTGCCCTTGCTCAAATAAAGAAGTAATGGAAATGAATTCAGATAATAGTCTTAAACCTATGGTCATTATGTTCAACCAATAGATTCATGTCACTTGTAATAAATCAGCTCGCTTAGGCTGCACCTCTGATCCAACTTACCATGTTGTTCAAATCAAAATGTATTCAAGTTAAAATATTACCCTGCATGATTGCTTACTGTCCCATTAAACAGAATAAGATACAAAAGTCTTTTATAAAATATACTCATAAAAAACACGAAGTATAAGCTTGAACCTCCATATCAGGTTATATGCCATATACCGTTAGTTCATGTTAATATTTATTATTTTTGCTTCAATTCAGCAAGTAGACGTTAACACTTCATTAATACCATAATACTGCTGCTCAACTTCATAAAAGCACAGCAACTATACAAGCCATAAGGCTTCATATAGATCCAAAATGTTTAACCAAACTTTGGTATGCTTACTATCACTTCTACTTACTTTTGTGGCAAAGATTGGCTTTTAAATCGACACATCTTCCCTATCTTGACATTTATATACTAAAATGACAGATTGTTTACCCGATCTTCATTATGTTGCATGCATTCCCCATCCATTTGCATTTTAGGGACCAGATGCTCAAAGGCCCGGGTTGCCTTGTCGAAAATTGGCCGTTGTTCCTATTGAATGGATAAGCCCTTTTGCCATATGGCCCATCAAAGATGATCTTTTCTCGATCAAACCCTCTTCCACGACCATGTCTTTCCATTCCTTGTGAATCGGATAAGGTGTTCATCAAGCAACATTCTCTCGAGACTAACTCGTGTCTAGGCGCTTCCCCTTCCGCCTTATCGATAAATCATGCCCTTAAAGCTAGCTCCCCGGATAGCTCTAGTCAAACAAGAGTACCAGTCTTAGCTATTCTCCAAAAACAAAGATCGGCCATGCCAGAAACCCTAGACAGCCCAAAAGAAACCATTTTTGCCCGTCATGGCTTTAGGCATTTTCTTTGAGTCACACCCCATGGGTAAGCATTAAACTTTGTCATAAAGATTTCCATATAAGGCAATTTCTTAGCATTACGATGTAATGCTTGCCATCCATCCCATTAAATCCCATCATTGCATTTATTCTTGGGTCTTGTTTCGAGGCCCATTTTTGGCCAACATTAAATTTTGCCTTTGGTATTCAACACCTTACGCAACTCCATTAATTATTTCATCCGTATCTCCAATACCTTTTATAAATGCTTAGTCCATTTCCCCTTATATGCCTTATTCACCAAGGCTATCTCCAATACCTTTTATAAATGTTTATTCCATTTCCTTCTATATGCCTTATTCACCAAGGCCCTGCATTTATAACTTTAACATGGTCTATTCATGGCCATATGCAAAATCCATTCATAAAGGATCCCTTGCTAAAAAATGTTATTTACATCTATTAAGCATATTACTTTGCTTAGTCGGCACTTTTGCTTGTGGATCCATTCATTACATGTGATCCACCATTCTGAATTGCATAAAAAAAAAACCCTATCACCTTCCGTAGGATGATGGACTTCCCCTGTTTCATAATGTCTGTAATAATAGGATGGGCAGACCCCTACTATTACAGTAGGGGTCATGCATCAACCTATACTAGTATTTGACCCATTATATGTCCTTACTGCTGCAATCTAACTTAGAAGTGCAGAAATCAAAGTAATACCTTTTATTGCTCCTCCAAGACTTGAAGTGTATCATTGTTGCATTCGAGGCCTGGAAATGGCTTCTACGAGCATGCATATTTGTGATATACAAGGCCAAGTGGCCATTAAAATAGGCCACAGCCGAATGTCACTGATAGCCTTATGACATTGCTTTTTAATATTCTTCCAATGTTTGCATGAGATTGCTGGTGTCATACTTGAGACATGGCCAAGTGGCCCATAAGACATTATTATGTCAGTTCATAGAGTTAGTCACTAGACTACACTCTATAGAATACTCTCATGCCAAGTGGCCTTAAAGGGTATGACCCTTTTGAGCAGTAATCCATTTCAGATAACGATTCTAGAATGGGACTCGCAAGAAACCAACAAACCGCCCGACTACCAGAGAACTTCCTTACAAACTAGGATCGAGGACGAAGGTCACAGGACGAAGGCCAAAGGCCGGAAAAGGATAGCATGAAAGAAACGCCAAATTGGCTAAACCAGGCAGGAAGAAGCCCCTCCCCTGCCTGGAAACAATTCAAAGAGAATAAGGTACTGCTGAGAGATAGATAGGCTTCTCATTCATCTCAGCAGATTTTCTATATCGAGGGATAAGGGGTAGCCGCACACATGCTAACTACCCACCTAAAAATAAAGGGAAAATCCAATTATATCACTTGGACCCCAAAAAATACAATGCTAATAGATGAGTGGTTGATGTACCAGCCGAAAGCTTATCAACGGATTAAAAAACCTCACTTTCGGTTTTCGAGGAAAAACCCTAGTGATAAGCCTCTCGCAAGGGGCTTAGACAAACGTAAGGGGCATAGAAAACGCCCCAAAACCCCGCATGGAGAAGTCGAAACAGATGCCGCCGCCAACCCGCAGACCGCACATCACCAACACAACAAACGAGACAACACAAACATACCGTAGAATAGCATCACCCAAATGGTGGAAAAGCATCACCCAAATGGTGGAAAAACATGATAAAATGTAAACTTGTGCACAATACAATAAACAAAGAAGGGGGGGGAGGGAGGGTTCAAAGAGAATAAGGTACTGCTGAGAGAAGAAGAAGCGCCGATGAGACGTGGATGCCGAAACGCGCCTGAAATAGCGAAGTCCCAACCAAAACGGGCATGCGCCGCCCGCATGCATGCAAGACATGCATGCTCGTCCCATTCTAGAATGGCGATCCGATGTCTCGGATCGATGCGATTTTGCAAATTTTGAACATAGAATAGTTCTTAAAACCTTGCAATAATTGCAATAAAAGAGCCCATACCTTTTTTAATAAAGCAATTCTTTGACACATTTGCCTCTTGTAACACCCTGCCCATCAATATTAGGCTGTAAAGGTTAGCTCCTCCAGTGCACACACATATATTCAATCACATATGAGTCTGCATGTAAAAAATAGCACGGCTGCATCAATGGTAAACTCATTTTTACATAAGAACTTCAATAGATCAAATAATCTTGACTTTGGAGAGAGATAAAAAAGAATCTTGCTAATCATCCATATACTTCAAGGATAGATGCGACACTGGTAAAACCAATGAATAGAAGTGTCTAAAAAAAACCCAGACAGCACTAGCCTTGACAAAAGCCATACTAGCCACTTCTACATACCTCAGTCAATCCCTTGGTACTGTTATCTATCCGTACATGAGACCCTTTAGGTCAAAGACGGCACATCCAGTCCTTGATCTCAGGAGAATTAACAAGAAAAACCAAACTCAAAGAGGTCCACCAAACTTTTAATTTTTACAAACCATATTTGTCTTCAATACATGGATAACCTCACATCTGATTCTGTTACACCATTAAATTTCAATTCGTTATTGAAGATATCTACTTCCATGAATATCATAATAACCCTTAGTCATCTGAATAGCCCTTTCCAGGCATCTTGTTCATAGGCCAAAATACAAATCTTGTATCCATAAGTTTTACATGGATTTTTTCCAAAAAGTACAATGTGAGATGGCTTCTTCTCTATCATGTTGCCACTTGTCAGACCATAATACTAAATTTGTAAGAGCATCTTGCCCAATATTTCCTGTCTTTAGACTTTTAGAAAAATGCTATGATAACTAAGAAAAGGCCTCTAGCCTATATCAGTTCAGGTTATAGTCCACACACATTACCTTGCTGCTAATATCTTGCAAGTTCAGTTTGAAAGCTACAAAATCAAGTCAAAATCTGCCAAACAACATATCTTATGCTCTTTTTTAAGCAGAACAATGCAACTCAAAATAAAAGGTTCCTCATCTGATATCCATCTCCAATGCTCCAGAATTTGAACAGAACGGCAAAATAAGGACAATAAGAGAAGAAACCCTCGTACCTGCAGCCAACCATGCACACGTTAGCAGTAATCCCGGTAACTGTGCAAGGGCCAAAAGGTACATATGGAGTTTCTTGGCTTATCGCCTTTCACTCATTGTACTCTTTTGCCCTTGCTCAAATAAAGAAGTAATGGAAATGAATTCAGATAATAGTCTTAAACCTATGGTCATTATGTTCAACCAATAGATTCATGTCACTTGTAATAAATCAGCTCGCTTAGGCTGCACCTCTGATCCAACTTACCATGTTGTTCAAATCAAAATGTATTCAAGTTAAAATATTACCCTGCATGATTGCTTACTGTCCCATTAAACAGAATAAGATACAGGTGCTGCAAATATACTCATAAAAAACACGAAGTATAAGCTTGAACCTCCATATCAGGTTATATGCCATATACCGTTAGTTCATGTTAATATTTATTATTTTTGCTTAAATTCAGCAAGTAGACGTTAACACTTCATTAATACCATAATACTGCTGCTCAACTTCATAAAAAGCACAGCAACTATACAAGCCATAAGGCTTCATATAGATCCAAATGTTTAACCAAATTTTGGTATGCTTACTATCACTTCTACTTACTTTTTGTGGCAAAGATTGGCTTTTAATCGACACATCTTCCCTATCTTGACATTTATATACTAAAATGACATTGTTTACCGATCTTCATTATGTTGCATGCATTCCCCATCCATTTGCATTTTAGGGACCGTATGCTCAAAGGCCTGGTTGCCTTGTCGAAAATTTGGCCGTTGTTCCTATTGAATGGATAAGCCCTTTTGCCATATGGCCCATCAGCATGATCTTTTCTGGGATCAAACCCTCTTCCACGACCATGTCTTTCCATTCCTTGTGAATCGGATAAGGTGTTCATCAAGCAACATTCTCTCGAGACTAATCGTGTCTAGGGCGCTTCCCTTCCGCCTTATCAGATAAATCATGCCCTTAAAGCTAGCTCCTGGATAGCTCTAGTCAAACAGTAGTACCAGTCTTAGCTATTCTCCAAAAACAAAGATCGGCCATGCCAGAAACCCTAGACAGCCCAAAAGAAACCATTTTTGCCCGTCATGGCTTTAGGCATTTTCTTTGAGTCACACCCCATGGGTAAGCATTAAACTTTGTCATAAAGATTTCCATATAAGGCAATTTCTTAGCATTACGATGTAATGCTTGCCATCCATCCCATTAAATCCCATCATTGCATTTATTCTTGGGTCTTGTTTCGAGGCCCATTTTTGGCCAACATTAAATTTTGCCTTTGGTATTCAACACCTTACGCAACTCCATTAATTATTTCATCCGTATCTCCAATACCTTTTATAAATGCTTAGTCCATTTCCTCTTATATGCCTTATTCACCAAGGCTATCTCCAATACCTTTTATAAATGTTTATTCCATTTCCTTCTATATGCCTTATTCACCAAGGCCCTGCATTTATAACTTTAACATGGTCTATTCATGGCCATATGCAAAATCCATTCATAAAGGATCCCTTGCTAAAAAATGTTATTTACATCTATTAAGCATATTACTTTGCTTAGTCGGCACTTTTGCTTGTGGATCCATTCATTACATGTGATCCACCATTCTGAATTGCATAAAAAAAAAAAAAAAAAAAAAAAAACTTTTAAATCTGTTCAAACAGACTTTTACCTTTCATGGACTTTTGCAAAGACCACTTCCGGCCAATATGCAGCCTTAAGCCAAAACAGGTGTACTTTTGACTTAAGCTTAAACTGGTTAGCATTTATCAAGGCAAAAGCAATTACCATATTCTACAGTCTACAAGAAGTTCCCAATCATCTAGAGCTTATACATATAATTTTATTCAGAACTAAAGTTCTCCATACATCTTTGTATTACTAGTGTTAAAATACTTTTTGAAGTCTAAAAGACTGTTTTTCTAGACTGGGATTAAAATATCCAGGAAACTTAGATTATATAAATTCTGAAACCTAAATCATTTGATATGAAAGCACTGACCTTAGCCAACATAGCTTTCAATGCCTAGAGGTCGCTGCCATGTTACTGAACCAACAAAGTAATAGATTGTTTTATTGTTTCAGCTAAATCTTCCATCCTTTGTCATCTTGTCGTGTAAGCTTTTCCAATTTGAAATAATGGGAAAACACACATAGGAGCAAGAAATCCCGTTACCTGCAGTGAAACCAGAGGACAGTTAGCCTAAGAAGGGTAAGAGCCTAAGTCACTAACAGGTAAGCTTAGATTTCTTGGGCTTTTCGCCCTTCACCTTGGATGTAATCCTTAACATAATAGAAATGTAGCAAAGAATGCTCAACTTACTCTGCCTTTAACATATAGTTCAGAAGCAATTTTAATATTAGCCTGCATGTTAATACTCCCATCTGATATTGGCCCTGAGTGCTTTATAAACTGCCCTCTACTTATAGGCCCCGTATATGTTTATCATCATATTCTAACAACCACCAACCTTGCTTGTAACTAGACAAACTACAAGGATTGGAAATATATGTTCTCCCTGGAACGAGGACCCTGAAATCTTTATGCTCTTAATTATATTTTAAAGGAAACCTGTAAATTTGGTCACACTGTAGCAAATTCATAATGCATCAGCTCTACTGCCCTGTAAAATTGGTTAGGCCTGCTCATATCTATGCTATATAGATGCATTTGGAGAGTGGACCAGCCCAGCAAGACTGACATATCTTATGTCTTAATTTCAAGTCACTTTTAACCTCTCTTATCTCCCTTAACGTAAATGCAGCAATGTATCAATGTCTAACAAAGTTTAACAGAGTGTTATACATAGAGGAGGCAGAGCAGAGCAGTAACTCAGAATAATATCCCCATATCCCCTGAAATATGTAAGTATTA
This sequence comes from Isoetes taiwanensis, assembly GCA_021234155.1. Lineage (NCBI taxonomy): Eukaryota > Viridiplantae > Streptophyta > Lycopodiopsida > Isoetales > Isoetaceae > Isoetes > Isoetes taiwanensis. The sequence continues at coordinate 2,147,414 of JAJEKV010000052.1, forward strand.
AATCTGAAACTACAATATGCACGGACTTTGTTATTTTGAGCAAAAGTATCTTCCTATGCAAAGATACACAACCTACATTCGAATATATAGGCTCTGACGATATTGAAAACAATGAGCTCGAAGGGGGTGGAACCTAGGAGCACGACATTTCTTGCAAAAAATTAAAAATATTTCATTCTACTGAGTTCTCAAATGAGCTAGAACAGGAGTTGCTTGGATCTGAAGTCCTCAACCATATTTTGCATCATGTAGGTAGCATGCGACTTATTTCGTGCTCAAATAGAATTTTGAGTTTCTCAAAATTAATGTTTGCTTAATCTTAAGGTGGTGCCGCTTATGCAAATGCATGCAATCATTAAGGTCTTAATCGATTGCTATTATATGTTGTTTGCTGAATCCCTATCATGCAACCTGCAAATAGATCTACCAAGACAACCATGTATTTTCATTTAACACCTAAGGGTCACTAGATACATCGCTAAATAGCACAGATTCACTTATTGTTCAGTAAATTACTTTAATGCTCAATGAAGGACTCCAGAGCTTCATCATCATATTTACAAACAATAGACTACCCTGCTTGACCTCCTGACTCCATAATAGATATACGGACCCAAGGGTATACAAAGCAAAAACATAGATCTGTTTGATAGTTAACAGCTCTTTCTAAAGCTATGAATGAACAAATTCACTTGTTCAATTTCATGGCCAGTATTTTAAAGCTAGACACCCAACTCATAGGCAGAAATCATTAGCACGTTACACATGCACTAGATGTGAAAAATGCTTTTGCTAAGACATGTGGCTAAACATGCAGAGGATCAGTTTATTAAAGCCACAGCTATCACAGATCGTTCAACCCATGAGATTAATGTAATGCTAGAAATCCTGTGCTTAATGTAAAAGATGCAAAAAGGGTCAAACCCCATGATATACCACAAATCTATAAGGATCTACTGATTCAAAGTAGGCATCATGATTTACTTCATGCAAATATCCTACTGAATCATATACTCATGGATTTTAAACTCAATTTCTTACATCATAGCTTTTGTGTTGAAATCGATTCTACAAACAAGTGATAAATCTTCCAAACCTGATTGGATCGGTTCTTGTTGCAATGTCTTTGTACAGCCTCATTGACGTTTTTGCTTTGAGGAACTATCTGATGCTTTTTCTTCCACCCTCAAGCTCTTCTACAGATCTAGACTTCTCAGCATCATTACTTGCCTGGTCTGTAGCATGTCTATTAATATCCATTGCTTTGATTACTGAATCATTTTCCTTTATTGATAGAGTTGGATCTACACTCCTCTCAGTCACCACTGTCTTTTGGAATTGGAATATCTTGCCCTTCTCAGTGGATCTGCTCTCCAAAGCCATAATTCAATCTAAATTTTCATCAGGAAGATTCGGCACTATCTTAATGAGCAGATTAGAACATCAGAAGGTTCTGTATCTTTGCTATTTCTAGGGCCCTATTTAAGCCGTTGAGCTGCGCATGCTACCCACTGTACCAATCAAGTATCTATACATCATACCTTAGAGACGTCCATCCAAGTGGAAAACCGTATTCCAGTTTCGCCCTAAAAAGAAGTCTCATTTGTCATGTCGTGTTGGCTCCAAATTTCGTCATTATAGTTTGATAATTTTTGGGCACATCCTTTGGCCTTTATTCTACACAAGCATCTCATATTAACCAAAGTGCCATGTTAACCCATGTTTTTGGCTTTCCGTGAATTCTTTGGGAAGTTTCCCCTCTACATCAATTTGCAAACAGTGCCAATATGTTGGCATGTGTATATGCCTCTTAATGTTCTGCTAACTTTGATAATATTGTCAGTGCAGTAAATTATTCCTATTGCCAATCCAACCAACTATTGTTACCACTATGTCTTATGTTATGCATAGTAATTTGAATATCTTTAGATGAAATAAGCAGCGCTCAACAATTCCTATTGCCGTTTCCACATGCCCAAAATCATGCTATTCATTTTCGAAGACATACCTTATGTCCCACCATTGTTACCAATTCGCTATGCCTCAAGTTATCTGCAGTAATGAGTAATGTCAATAATATCCTTCGGTTTTAAATTTTATTTTTTATGTTTTCCAGCCTTTAAAGGTCATGATCAACAAGCCTCCGAATGTTTCTTTTGTCAATTTTGAGTTCAACATGTAAAACAAGGATATCCATATCGTTCAAACCACTGACTGCATTCCACATTATTCATTAAAAAAAAAAAAAAAAAAAAACACACACACACACATATTCAAATTATCTATAGGCACCGTAACCATACTCATAAATTATATATACAAGAAACTTATCGCGGCGGCCTAGCGGCCGCCGCGAACGTTTCTCTTCACCAACTCATCTATACGTGGTAGAACATGCAGGATTTGAACCTACACTTTTTTTTTGGCCGCAAACGTTTCTCTTCCCCGTCTTGTCTATTTTAAGCTAGAACATGCAGGAACCGTGCGTTCAGCACCTGCAGGATAAAAGGTTGCTGATCATAACGACTATAGAGAATCATCAAACTAATGCAGAATATGCTATATATCAAACAACCTGCGTTTGATCCAGTCATAATCAAAGCCCAATTGTATGATTCGACCAACTAAAGAAAATGTTACGAAAATGGTGGATTTGTGATCCTGGTTGAGTAAAGACTTTAAGAACACAAGGTTAGATACATGTAAACACACCTGATAATCCGATTTTTCTAAAAACAATTGCAGTGCAGAAAACAATTGCAGTGCTTTACCAATCTTATGTAAAACTAGAAGCATGTGTCCTTTATCTAGTTCGTAACTTCAATCTCCTCCTGAATGCGAATAAGAATTCAAGCATTGAGTAGGACGTCTGAAATGGCTTAAGCCAAAGGTGCACCCCAGACCCCCAACTCCTCTTCCTTAGGCAGCTGCAAGGTCTACACGTGTCGGCTTAGAATCATAACATAGTTAATCCCCTTATGAGACTTTTGCACAAACGTACAAATTGCTGTTATCTAGCCCATGAGAGCTACCTACGATTTTTAATTGTAAATGTCCACGTGACCAAACAAACTCTATAGTCAGAAAGAGAACTGACCTACAGCTTGCCAGCCTCGTCCAAAAACGCGCGCCATTTCCATCATACCAGCAAAATCAGTGCTTGTATACCATGAACCTGGGGGCGTGGTAGCTTCTTCCACTGCCAAAAACCTATTGAATTTGGCTACTTCCACCTCCATCGGGTCTGATATGTTAGTTAATGCGATAACAGACATGTTTTTCTTTGTAACTACTTACGAATATGGACTTAAATCCCAAAGAGGTAATGTAGAAGCAAAGGTACATCGCCTTCACGGGAACATTTTTACCCCGAGAATTGGCAAGGTATCGCTGTTAGATCCTTTCCAATGCATGATGCGCTAAAGATTCTCACAAAACAACAATACATCGATTCAGGCCATTAAACCGCCTCGCTATAGGGAGCTCGGGGCTTGTTTCAAAGAGCCGGACATAACACAACTTGAGGCCAAACCAGGAAGCTTTGCGGTGGCTTAAACCATATCCGAGATCCATTAAGCTAGCAACACTTATGAGAAATAATAAATGTAAGAAACGAACCCTGTTCCTAGGAGGAATCGTCCGAGCTTAGATCCACCAAAGCATAAAAAGCACAAACCGAGGACAAATTGAACCCACATGTTTATAGAAGAATCATTTTTGCTTTTCGATATGTAGATGCCCTTCCCTGACATGGCTAAATCATAGGGCGAGCCGAAGCTTGTAGCTGCAGCCCTTGCTTTAGAATTGCATAACCCCAATAAAATGTCCAAAATGATAAAGATCGGCATCTTTGGTTAGAGCTTCGGCTATGGCGAGAGAAGAGCTCCTTACAATTGCCTTCACCAAGATAATAAATCTTCATGAATGTTTGCTTCGCCCGCCAAGCAATGCGACAACAAAACCACACCATTTTCATTCCATGTAGCGTAGAAATTAGAGAGGCCATTTCCGGAGTGCGTGAAGCACGCGACCTTTCCCGTGAAGCACGCACCTTTCCCAAACAGACTATCCATAATCCGGGGGTCTAGCCGAACCGGTCAAATCGAAGTTTCCACTGTTTATTTGGACACCGAACCCATGGCAATTGAAATCTCGCCCAACATTGTTGCAAATGTTATCGAGTTATGAACGAGATCTTTGATCAAGCCCGCCATAGACCGACGATAGTGGCAATTTTGGAGCAATTTTGGAGTCTTTATATGCCAATGCCATCCCTGCTCCATGTAAGCGCATGAAGGACTAATTGTAAACTACTCTATTCTTGAGTTTATGCTCGCAACTAGGCAAAATTTGCCTTGTTTCCGGCGCCAAATCATAATACCAACGAAAAGAACGAGCTCCACAATTGCGAGTTTCCGAAATGGACCAATTACCCTTTCCAAAATTGGGAATAATATCATTTATCCCAGTAATCTAAACCCAAACAAGACACACCCGTTATTAACCGCTACTGAATTTGCAAGAGATAGCTAAGCACCCAAGATCGCTGGATTTGGCGGTGGAGTTGTGAACCCGTCTCTTCGCAACGATAAACCCGCGCTCGCCAAAGGAAATAGATTCTTGTTTTCTTGCTCTCTTAGGTCGATGGGGCTTTAAACATGGCCACCCCCCGAAGAAGCATGGCTCTGATTGCAGTTGGACTACTAGAGGATCGGATTTGCAAGGGTAGGAGCCCTTTACCCGTTTTGGATGCACTATAGAAGCAGAGTCGGAGAGCAGACTAAATCTCAGAAAGCAGGCACATGAGGGAACTTTCCATCTTCAAAGACTATGGGGATGAATCAATCTCAACAAAACATTGTATCTCTAATAGCGGCAAGGATAGAGAAGCATCCCACGATTAAAGAAGGGGAAGCAAAAGTTCTGATACATGTCTAGAAAATTATCAAAGTCTACAAGTGATTACAACAGTCAAAAAGTAGATTGTCCACAACAAATAAGTCAAACAAAATTTTAAACGAAGGATGTCCATACAAAAAAGCTTTACCGAAGAATATGGGATTCAAATCATACATGAATTTGGAAGTGTATCCTCTTCTATTAGGCCATCTTGCAAGTGTATCATCTCCACCATTTTTGCGTATGTCCTGGCAGTATCATCATTTCTTAAACAAAATAAAAATATCAAAATCACCTGAAGGAGCTGGACGGCCATTCATCTTTGCAAAGGACTGTGTATGGAAAGAATCACATAAAAATTCTACGGCCACAGCACTTGAGTATAGGAAACATGTCCAAGCTAAATTTTAATCCAACGAAACGGATCCATATGAAGCAAGAATAGGCATGACCACCAAAAGCTACTGGTACATCCCTTTTTCTGCTGGAACGTATTGCTGAAACTGTCATAAAATATGCTTTTAAACAATGAAGCCAGATTTTCGATTACTGTCTTAAAAAGCATGCACATGAGGGATCTTCGAAGAATATGGGACTGAATCAATCTCAACAAACATTGTATCTCTATTAGTGGCAGTGATAGCAGAGAAATATTCTGCGTTCTGACTATAAGAGAAGCTCTTGAGTTCAAATCGCTGTCTTTGCTTGCATATAAATGCTGCAGAAAAAAAAAACAACGGATTAGTCATGTGTTTCTCATGGACAGTCAATTCTTAATAAAATCTAACATCTAGCAATGAAGAGCAAAAGCCCTAATGTGTTTACGTGATCTGGTGAAATTCAACTGCAAATGAATTTCTGCAACATAAAAGCGGATGTCTTGCAGTTGTCGGGCCCTCTGAACCTTCACCAATGAATCAAACTGGATCTATAGCCGATAACTTACTCCAAGTTGACCCTGTTCCAGAAGAAACAATCCGCCGAATGAACTAAAAGTAAAATTTCATATAGAGAAGCGCCGAAGCAGATTGCGCCCTGCAAAATGGACGCAGTTAGGCGACAAAAACCCACAAAGCAAGCAACGCAAGCAATGCAATGGACTAGAAATGGAAAGCGAGCTCTGGAAGTAGGCATTTGGCCCCGCATTTAGCCCGGGTCATATTCCAGCAGCCCAGGTTGCTAGAGCTTCAATCATAGCCAGGAGGAGCTGCAAAATATTTGGGGCTCCAGTTTCGACATACCCCAAATCCGACTCATAGTGCAGGGGATTCGATTGCTTCCAAAGCAAGAATCCTTGTCGATTTTCTTTTTAATTTTTTTTCAAGGACACGTGTCTCTCCGAGGTTTATAAGGACGCGTGTCTCTCCCAGGTTTATTTTGCATCAAAGAAAATGAAAGGGGAACATGCTTTATATATGGTATGAAAATATATATGGGCACCCTTTTATAACCATAATCTCTATAAGAATAACTGTGCAGGCAACCTACTATATTTCTCCTTCTACACGAAGGTTGTTCAATGGAAGTGATAGGATGTGGATTCACAGAACTTCTAATAACATTTTAATGCCTTTTATAGGTGTACGACTTATCTCTAGTGTTTGAGGACCAAACTAATCTAAGATCGCGATTTTGCCCCTTGGATAAAAGATTTAGAAAATAGAAGTATTTGTGGCACCTTGATTATTTATTCGAAATTGCTTCTTGTAGATTATTTAGTCGTGGAAATGAATGCATAAAAGTTGCATGCCAACATTTTTATCGTCCATGCCAACATTTTTATCGTCCAATATGCTGCAAACATTTTGTACTTGAGAGGATCACAGTTATGAACTTGCAAAAGTTAAATCTGTAGTTGTGCGCAAATCCACTCATTCTTTAAATTTTATACTCAACCATGGCAAAATTCTCCAAGGGAAGAAGCCATCAACCAGTCATGATGGCGTCATGCAAAGAAGATTCATCGTCTGGTTCTATTCTAGGATCATCATTTAAGCATGGAAGGAGCAGAAATTGATGGTATCCAGACGGATGAAGCAAGGCGGCACATCCACCAACATCACCTAAAAGCAGTTTAGATGGTTCTTGATGCAGCTTACCATGGGAAAAATAGGGCGCCACTAAATCCGTTTTATACCTTTTTTTTCCTTAACCCTTTTTTTCCTTAGAAAGTACGTGTCATTTTTAGAAGAAAGCATCAATCGCAAATATTCTAAAAGCATATTTCTATATATAACCATGATTTCTTAATTTGAAATTATTCCACATTTTATTTTTTTGAAAATGGCATAAAAATACATCTTTCACACTTGATTTTGTGGTTCTTTGGAGTAAAAGATAGGATTTTAAGGCTTCAATTTCTAAAAAATCTGGTTTAAGAATAACTGCACAGGCAACCTACTATATTTCTCCTTCTACATGAAGGTTGTTCAATGGGAGTGATAGGATGTGGATTCAAAGAATTGTTCAATGGGAGTGATAATAGGATGTGGATTCACATAACTTCTAATAGACGTGTCATAGAAATTTATAAAACTTCATATTCTTTGGTGGCATTTGCTACATTTTAATGCCTTTTATAGGTGTACGACTTATCTCTAGTGTTTGAGGACCAAACTAATCTAAGATCACGATATTTTGTCCCTTGGATAAAAGATTTAGAAAATAGAAGTATTTGTGGCACCTTATTATTCATTCCAAATTGCTTCTTGTAGATTATTTATTCGTGGAAACGAATGCAAAAAAGTTGCATGCCAACTATTGGTTCTTGTCAGTTGGTGATCTGGCAGACACACTAACATGTGGGACGTGTTTGGCTGGTGCGACATGTTTGACTGGTGCATGAGTTCATATCCTACGGCGCCTGCTAAGTTCTTGACTGGTGCATGAGTGCATATCCTCTGCCGCTTGGTGGTAGTTTAGACCCATTTTCTTGACATCAAGCAATATTACTCCAGGGAAATATTGAAGAGTAAAAACTATGTAGACTTATGATGACGTGGATGCAAAAGCCTTGCTGTCAAGCCACCTGTAAGCTATATCAAATAAAGACATGTGGCTTGCCAAATATAATTGACAAATAGATTATACATCAGTAACCATAATATCTGCTTTGTATTTTATATCATATCAGGCTGGCCCCATGGTCCCAACCACCAAGCCAGACCATAGTCTTCTTCTTCAGGCTTCTTATTATAAAAAACAAAGGAACATTATGACAACCCACTTCATGGAAACTGCACAAGTTTGATATTAGGAGTATAAAATTCATACTAAAATATATAAAGTGCCTAACCTAATCTGTTTTGACAAAAACAACTTGTCTTTTGTTTATACTTACAACCAAAGTTAAAGTACAAAACGCAAAGAGTCTCCTAAACAAGAAGCCTTCTCAAGTCTTCCGGCTTGGCATACCAATCTGGCACAAGCTTGGCTGCATGAGGCCTGAGATAACTGTAAGAATTCTTGATTGTTGCCTCTGCAACTCCAGCAACTGCAGAAATTTCCTTCATCGATTTCTTGTTTTCAGATAGCAGAGAAATCATATAAATTGCAGCTGCAGAGATTGAAATGGGGCTTTTCCTTATATCAAATTCCTCAGATCTCTTCACAGCCTCTGCAGCAGCTTTCATTGCTTCATTATTCATCCCAAGCAAAGAACAAAATCGCCTAATAAAGTCTCCTGCATTAATTGCCCCCATAGCCATAGATTTCCCCATCTCTTCCTCTAATTTCTTCACAATAAAGTTTGTAGCCCTACCAATCTCTTTTTTTGTGGCCCCATTAGCTACAGAGTGAATTTCTTTGAAAGTTCTAGGTTTATCTTCTTGCCTGCATGCAATATACAGACAAGCAGCTAAAATTGCATCTTGACTCCTTCCTTTTATGGACTTAAGATCCTCTACCTTTTTATAAATCTCATCTGCTCTATCTTTAATGGTTGGAACTAAACCTAATCTATCTGCCATGGCACCTATAGCTTTGAAGGCAACCAAAAGAGATCTGTCTGCATTATTTGAACCATGATTCTGCCACTTACCTAAAGCTGCGAAATTGCTTTGAGAACCTTTACCTTTAGAAATAGTGGTGGATAAACCGCCATCAGAAAGCAGGGGATTGGAAGGGCCGCCGACACGATTTGGATCACTACCGCCAGAATCGTCAGAAAAGGTCCGCCATTCCGACGATTCATCGACATAGCGAGCTTCAAGAACTAACCCACATTCCATACAAACTGTGTCTCCGGCGGAATGATCCAGAACTACCTCCACAGGCTTGGAGCATTCCGGGCAGACTACTTTGCTCATCTTGGAGGAAAAAAAAACAACCAGAATTTAAGAGCACAGAAGAAAAATTGAAGATAAGAATTAGGGCAGAAAAGAGCTGGGCGCCTCCATGTCCGACGATCTGCCCTTCTGCTGTCCAGAATTTATTCTTGTGGATAGGAGTTTGGTCGCGTTTAGACTCGGTCCCTGTTAGGTACACACATTCGTTTTGACGTGTTGGCCAAAAGAAATGATAGGCGTCATCATTATTTCTGCTCTCATAATGGCCACCCATTATCCGCTGTTTTGGCGAACCCCAACAACATATATGTATGATAGAAATATTCCTACTGAAACCTTAGACGAGTATGTGGTATTCTAACGGAATATTCCTCCTAAAATGCTGGTGTGGTGCTGCTTACCTGCCTTAGGCTGGATTCACATGCACCATCGCGGCCTTCACCTCATGTAAAATGCCACACCCTTTTATGCCCACCATCGCAGACCATCATCGATTTTCAAAGGGTATAACAGGGCCCCTCTCCGGCCACGGTTGCATGTGAACCGGCTCTAATGACGAACGCTTTACATGCATCATCGCCTCCGACAGTGCCCTTTTTCCCCTGTGCAAATTGAGCAGCGTGTGCGACGGTCGAAAAATGGCAAGTCATTGACGTCGTGCCTCTCGGTGGCGTGGAATATTCCTACTGAAACCTTAGACGAGTATGTGGATACCAATATAAAGACCAGGTAGGCGCAATTCTTGCCCCTGTACAATCGCATCACACCATGTGGCAAGTTTCAAACCAAGAATTTAACCTAATTTTTTTTTGTTATGCTCCATCGTTGCCGCTGGTTGCCGCTGTTGTTTTACCCTATAATCCGTCTAATTTACTTGCATTCCAGCTCTTTTACTTGCATTTCGGGGAATTCTACTTGCATTCTATCTAATTTTACTTGCATTCCTCCAAGAATTGCACCTATCTGTCTTTCATGTTGCAAGAATAACCATTCAGGAAACAAACCTGGGATATCAACAGCGCCTCCATGCTCCACGCGTCAACACTGTTTCCATCCCAAGAATGCTTCCTGGATGGTCATTTCTATATAGGGAATATTCCTCCTAAAATGCTAGTGTGGTGGTGCTTATATGCCTAATAAGGAACGATTTACATGCATCGTCGCTTTCGACGGTGCCTTGTTTTGCCCTGTGCAAATTGAGTAGAGTGTGTGATGATCCTCGAAAAATGGCGAGCCATTTTACATGATTTTGTGCCTCTCGGTGGGGAAAAAGTGGCTCGCCATTTTTCGAGGATCATTGCACACTGCTTAATTTGCACAGGAGAAATTAAGGCACCATGTCGGTGCATGTAAACCGTCCCTTAGAGCGGGTTCACATGCAACAGTGGCGGAGAGGGGCCCTGTTATACCCTTTGGAAATTGGTGGTGGTCAGCGATGGTGGGCGTAAAAGGGCGTGGCATTTTACATGACGGTGAAGGCCGCGATGGTGCATGTGAATCCAGCCTTAAGGCATTCTAGCCCGATTCTTCCAGTTTCGACCCCGTGCTTGGAGTTTTACTTCTTGACAGTCTGCATTTCTTTCATTTGATTGGTGTTGCTATGTTTGGAACATGAGTCAAGTTTGTGAGTTCTTTCTTTCCTGGATACGCATTTTATATATGACCATGGGGTTTAAATTTCGGGGCAGAGGCACTACTAACACCCCAGAATTTAAGCCATGGGTTGTTTCTTGCAACATGGAACACTGGGTAATAGGGTAAAATCTGTCGGATGGAACGCCAGAATGTTCGATTTTTTGTTACCTAACTCTTTACATTCTTTTTTTGGAGCTTCTAGTTTTTTTAAAAAGTACACCAGAAGGAGTTAGACAACTTGAGCAATTATATTTGTGCTTGGATCAACAAACTCAAGAGGAAATTTATTAGACCTTGAACCCTCTAGTTCAATATTCCAATTGGGTTGGATTGGTTTCCCGCCAAACTCAAGGGACTCGACCTTACCTCCTTACACCTCAGGACGCCAGGTCTGCTTATGCGGTGGAAACCATTTCTGCCGATGCTACTTCCAAATCTGTTCATTTCGCGTCCGATCTTGATCACCTGATGCCGAATGTCATGCCTAAACTCCGGCAAAGTATTCTTTCCCTTATGCAAGCAGCGGAAGGTAGAACCTTGGCCAATGTCCACGCCACTACTCTTTCGCAAACCAAGAGAGCTGAACCTGCTAAGTCCACACCCCCACCACGCAAGCATATATCCAAATATAGCTGCAGAAGTTGAACTCCTGGAAAAGGTAGCTGCCTCCTTACCTCAAGGACAGCCCTCTGAGGACACCACCAATGCGTCCACCAGTATCCCTTTGAAACTCTAGGAGGAACATGCCAAAATCAAAATTCCCCTCAATTTGTCCACCATTCTAAAACTTTGTCCTATCGTCCGCGAACAATTGCCATTGCCTATAGTTCTCGTTGGAGCTGACTTTAACACCCATGATCCATGCCATGGTAGGTGCTAAGCAAGTCAATCATGTACAAATTAATGGAGGCAGTGCGTCAAATCTCATTACGGATAAACTACGACATCAATTGGGTATTAAACAACTTTATCGAGCGCCCTATGATATCAAGCTTGCTAATGGCCATATAGGTTTTTAGTATAAAGGGCGGTTGACCTTGGCATGGATAATGACAATATGGCAACCAGCAAAAATGCATGGGCAAGGAGAACTTTCCAAATTTTGGTTGTTACAAGCCATTTTATACAAAGATGATCATTATACATTAACAATTATAGAGGATTTACCTATGAAGTGTAGGCAGTCAAACATTTCTTCGTAGCAATCTAATCATAGCTATGGACCAAGATGTGAGCAAGTGTCCATGCCCAATTTGTTATACATAATTATCAAGGGGCAAAGAATAAAATCAAACCAAAAAATAAATGTTTGGTATGAAATATTGCTTAATTATTTAGATGATGTGGCACCATCTGATTGGGTGGGAGAAACCTCAGAGTTGAAGCATTTTGCTTCAAGGTCTGTTCAATGGTCAATCATACCGATTTGAAGGCTACCGGTTAAGGGGATTGGATCTTGACTCGGGGGCCAGTTATGGCCAAATCGATCACCTGGCCAGTACCAGACATCCAACACCTCAAATAATCTAGTATAAAGGATTCTTGTCTGGAGAGGGTTGCCACGGTTCTTCCTTCCAAGAAGCAATTCTGTTTATGCTCTTGTGTTCCTACAATTTCTGCAGGCATCTGAAGAGGCTCTTGCACTAGTCAGGAAGTCAGGAAAAAGGAGTGGTGGTTTAGTGCTTTGATGTAGTATCAGGCTATGGTAAAGCCTAAGTCTATCATAGTGGTAGCATAGCATAAATCTAAGACTAGGATGGAGAGAGAGATTGATGTGGCGGCCGATCCCTTGATGGGATTGATGTCTTTGGTCCCTGGACAATATTGATCTGGATGAAATAGTTCCTACTGAAGAGGAGGTGTGGGAATTGGATGAATATGGCATCTAAACTCGGGCAAGGACACATAAATGGGAATAAGGAGGAAATACTCATGATAGAGAAGTGAAAGAGAAAGAACCCAATTCCCATAATGGAGAAAAGAGAGAATCTGGGAAACTTTCTCAGGTATCACATTCACCTAAAAAAACCATTAATTCTGATCCGTTTAACTTCCAAGGGGGAGTTAGATTATGCAAAAGTACGTATTAGAGAATTAATGGGGCAAGTTGCGAAAACAAAAATTGAGCAAGCACATGCTAGCAAGCTGCTCAAGTATATGCACAAATAGTATGAGCCCTATGTGGAGCGCTTTAGTAATATAACAAAATGGTCCTATGATCTAGAAATATAACTCTCATTCAACCATATTGAAGGATATTCTCAGTGTAAATTATTCCTTTGACTTTAAGCATCCATTTATGTGTACTGCTAATCCAGGCCTCATAAATTTTTGATGGATTCATCACATAATTTTTTTTCTTGCTTTTATCACCCAACACCCATAAACAAACATTTTTCAACGGGATTTAACAAACATTTTTCAACGGGATTTAACAGTAGCCTTTGGCCTCCATGGATTCTTGTGGTGAGAAACCAAAGTGGGAAACTTTTCTGCTTGTTAGCACAAGGATCTAGAAGCCTCAACATCTAAAAATGCATGGTAATTTTTTGCAAGCTTCATTCGGAATGAGCCATAAAACAATATCCAATAGCGCAATCCTGTATTAATCAACTGGTAGGATCTGAAAGCCTACCAAACCCGGCCGAAAAATTGCTGTTTTAGCATAGATAACTTAACCAAACATATCTATATCATACAGTATCAAAAAGATATCGGAGAGAGCTTTCCAACGCAATAAAAATCATCTCAAACAGAGCTCTGGATCAAAAGTTATAATAAGAAATGTGTTGCTGGGGGGGAAACTGCACTACATGTGCCCTTCAAGCCCTTCATGTGCCCATTATGCACCACACACACAAAAAGAGGGCTTTTGTTGTAAGCCATTGGTTGTTGACCATTATGCACCACACACACAAAAAAAAGGGCTTTTGTTGTGAGCCATTGGTTGTTGACCATTGGAAAAAAAAAAGGCTAAAATCAATGGCTCAGAAATGGTGCACTCTAGATGTACGCATTAGTACATCCATTTGAATACATCACGAAATCATAGGAAAACCTTAGTGAAAAGCATACAAAAACACAAAGAAAACCCCCTGTTATTATGCTACATATTAGAAGCTCAATCACATTTTAGATTTTGCTCTGTTGCCACTCATATTTAATATATAAGATTTATTAGGTCTTTTTTGGAGGTGGTGAAAGATGTAAATAAATTCATCATTGATCATCACCAGCATTACAAGCTACAATTGGTGGAATTGCTGGGAATAAAGGCTCTTACTTGGGAAAACATTCAGTAAAGTGAATGTTGCTAAAGAATACTATAACCTAGCCTTTTCTTCTTCACTCGACAAGATGTTTGCGAAGTTTAAAGTTTGGTTCTAATGGCTATCAAATTTTAGCGTAATATATGGCCAATTTCGATATAGCAGTTATAATTTAAGTAAAGTTTGCTCTAGATCCATCCTTTTAGTGGGAGGCTCTGCCAGGTGGGAGGATGGTGTTTCATCATTCACCATCTTGCAGCTTAAGCATGTCATATTTTAGTTCTTAGAGGGAAGGTAAGTAAATTCGTTTGTGAACATGCATGTTTGGAACATTGTCATAACTGCCCCACACTTTAGCCCTGAATTGTTTGTTCCCAGTCTTTCGTTGTCTCTTTATTAATGTAAACTATAATGGTCAATGTCATGGCAACAATGTAATCACCATTTCAAATGATTGTTTCAAAAAAAGATCACCATGGGGAATGGCTTTCTTGGGCGCCACACAGCGCAGCGGCTAGGGCCGGTGGCCTGAGGGGTTGCCCCTCCGCTCAACCGGATTTGTTGCCCTATCTTGAAGCATATAAACTGCATTGACTTCTAGCAAGGAATTCGGCAAAGCTTTTGGAAGAATCAAGTATTGTAGGAAGCTAGATCTTGAAGCAACATCAGGGCAGTTTTTGGATTTTTCGGTAAGCCACTAACGTGGTAATCTTGTTCTTTTGACTTCAAAAGTAGTATGTTTTTGCTTCAAGAGGTAAGACCAGACATTCTTGGATGCTTATCTTATTTAGTTTGATCAAAGACACACTGAAAAGGGGCAGATGCGTATAAGGTGGAACAGATTTTTGAAAATCTAATTTATGATGCAGTTTCAGGTTTTGGCAGTGCATTTATTCTATCTTGGTCTTCTTTACTTGTTGGGTTTCTTCTTCTCTTCTATCCTTTCTTTCTAGCAAAAAGGTCTAGAACAATATGTTTTGGATGATCAGATACCTATGGGATCATGGATAATATAAATAAGTACAGATTTTGGGAAACCTGAATTGAATGGTGCGGATAAATGAATTTTCTAAGCACTCGGTCCTCTGGTACTACTATGCCAAGAACCTCATAATCATACATGTACTAATATCCTTGTAAGGTTGTGCTCGTATGATGGATTTTTTAATCACGCGGTTCTTGGTATTGCTATGCCAAGAACCTCTAATCAAACAAGTACTGATATGCTTGTAAGGTTATGCTTAAATATTCATATTTGAGTGAGAGCTTCCTTCAGGTACTTATATGCCTGATTTCACATTCTTATCTTTTACTTCATACAGAAATGGGGTTGAGTCTTGCTTTGAGAATGATAAGATTTCTCTTCTCATTTTCAAAATTTGGAAGATTTATTGATTCATCTGAACAGGTTGTATCATTTGGAAGCCTAATGGCTTGTTCTTGTATCGTCACATATTTTCTAGTTACTAGATAGAAGGATTTTATGCGCTTCATATATTTCAGGTTGCTTAAGGCAGTCTGAATATCTGCTTTTAGAGCTACCAATAAGTTTTTGTAAGTAGAGGATGAAGATATAGAGATTACTCCTGTAGTAATTCTCTACTTCCGTTAAAACAATGTACGTTTTTATTATTACACTAGTAACGGTGCCCCGCATGTTAGGACCTTGTAAATAATGTTCAAGAGAATGATGAGATGCCCTAACAGATTGGTTTTAGCTCAGTATTCCTTCCTTAATCAACTAGTTTTTGTGCCCAGCGTTGCTGGGCATAGCTGGGAACTGTAAATGATATATTAGAGCAATTGTTAAATAGATTCACGTCTTTAAAATGAGAAAAGCAAGGGCATTCGACCATATTTTCCACTTCTCTTTACTTTTTTCCTTTTCCTTTTGCTTTTCTCCACTTTTCCTTTTTTTCTATTTTTCACTTGTCCCTTTCCCTTTTTCCCTTTTTAAGATCTGTTTTAACTACAACTACACGTTTAGACTATGGCCTAAGCAATTGTAGATGAGATGTTGCACTATTGACTTGAACAATGCGATTGCAACAATGACTTTGCAAAACATGGAGAAAGACTTACCGAACTTATCTATCTTTGCATTTATTCTTCTCCAATCGCCCCCTTATGTGCTAACAAAAAAGATATATGAACTAAACATAGGAAAGAAATGCCCAATAATGGTATCCTAGGGGAAAACTCCATCAATAGCATATCTCTAATATATAATTGTAATTAGGCCGATAAGGGTGCAGCTTGCATATGGTGTTTTCTATGCTTAGGATTACCCACGTGTAAGCATGTAAATAATTTTGAAGAATGGCGATCTTTCTAGAAGCTACGCCGGAACTTCTCGATTTTACACGTCTAGAATGATCTAGACGGTTCTCTGTTGATATAAAAAGAAAGGACGCGCACAAATCGAAACCCAGAGCTTAGGTTGATGGCAAGTTGGGCAAAGTTGGGCGTTTGTTTGGCGGCCATATCAGATTGGTTTTTTATTTTGGTTGTATTGGAGGGCCGAAGGCAAGCTCCGGATTTAGTCTGGACTGGAAGTAGTTCCTTTCAGGGGACGATTTGAAGGAGCATTTCTCCACTGCGGCTTTTATTTTCTGCCAGGAAGGAAATCGTTATGTTAAATCGAGAGTTCCAGATGAATGTAGAACCTTTTGGATTCTTCTTTTTTGGTATAAAAGTGGAGGACTGGGCATAAACGGATGAGTGGGGCTTCAAGCATCGGAATACAGATGTTCAAACAGATTATACAGTGGAGGTTTTTGCACTGCCAAATCGGTGCATTAGGGCTCTTGGTGCCTCAAGAATCGTGTTGATGAGGTACATTCATTTAATCTCCTGCTTATGCT
Organism: Isoetes taiwanensis; assembly: GCA_021234155.1. Classification (NCBI taxonomy): domain Eukaryota; kingdom Viridiplantae; phylum Streptophyta; class Lycopodiopsida; order Isoetales; family Isoetaceae; genus Isoetes; species Isoetes taiwanensis. The sequence goes on from JAJEKV010000052.1 coordinate 2,164,367, forward strand.
GACCGCATCTGTGGATTTTTCTTACGGAACTTAATCACAATCCTGCGATGGTGGCTCTGTGATTATAAAGGTACAGGCATTTTTTTTTCGTTGGATTGTTGCAGTCTAGGTCAAATAATTCAGCTTCAAGTTTGTTAGAATCCGTAAATCACGGAAACCCAAGCACAGGGATTTCCACATCTTTCTTAGACGGAAAAACCCAAGCATGTGATCCGCCAAATCTTTCTTAGTCCAGTCTTTCTTCTCGATTGTTGCAGTCTAGGCCAAATAATTTAGCTTCAAGTTTGTTAAAATCTGAAGGACAGATACCTCCTTGGCCGTCTCTTTCTGAATCCAATCTTTCTCAACCCAGTCTGTGTTGCCCCTACTTATAGCAGCATGGAGATCAAGCTTGAGCTTTTTTTTGGTGAGATTCTAAGATAAACACACAGAAAATGTCAAGGCCAATTTCGTTTCCTTCTACTCATCTCAAATAAGATCGTGCACCCGACGGCGGAGATTCCGATCATTTTGACCAAAAAATGTTTTGTGCCCAATTTCTGGCTTAAGCTATGGCCCTCAGCTGCTCTTCTAGAATTAGCGCTCCTTTGGATGCTGGGAAAGGGTCTTTATTTCCTTATGGCCTCTGTTTTCTTATGACAGGTAAGGATGAAATGTTCCTCAGACTCCGTCATATCCAAATTATGCATTCTCTTTGTCATTCAGGTTTGCTTCCTTAAACTTTAACTCTTTTAATCTCAACTGCTTTTTGATCTATAACAATCTGGGGTGCTTCGAAGTGGTCCTCGAATCCATGTAAGTTTGTATTGGAACTTTGAACTGGTTCTCAAATCCACCTAAGTTTGAATTGGTGCGAGAGATTTTGGCAAAGGGCATTACCATATTTTAAGGAAGTGAGATAAAGGTTAAACTACTTTTGTGTAAATCTGCAGTGCAGTACGATGATAATTGTTGCATCTAAAATATTCATTGTGCCAACTCATTATTTGATAAGCCAACCTCCCTACAAACTCTAAGGCAGAGGCTACTTACACACCAAAAGCCCTCCATAAGCCCCATAGCAGTGAAAGACCTTTTTTTTTGTTTTAATTAGAAGACGGTTTTGAGAGACGAATAATGTGCAGATCATATCCAAAGCTTTTTTATATTTTACAAATGTTATCCAAAAAGTTAAATTCTAACATGTTTATTTTTGCCCCAAATTTATGCAAGATGTTTTGACATGTTGAAGCCATGCGTCGTTATCTTCCATTAAATCAATTTTTCAGGTACCTTGTGTAGAGAATACTCAGCATTTAGAGCTTTGCTCTCTTTTTGCCAATTTAGACAAAGTGGATTTTCGAAGTTGTTATTAGAGATTGTTTCTTTCAAATGGTCTATTGTGAGCTTAATATCAATGCTGGGTGGGCAATTGAGGAAAGAGATGCCATTTATTTTAAGCATGTCATGCTTGGATTGTACATTTCGTGGAAGATCTTTTGACAGCCCTTGTGCAATCTCTAGAACATGAGGTGAGGTTCAAGTCAAGAGCAATTGAGGAAAGAGATGCCATTTATTTTAAGCATGTCATGCTTGGATTGTACATTTAAATGGAAGATCTTTTGACAAATTTTTGTGCAATCTCTAGAACATGAGGGTGAGGTTCAAGTCAAGAACCTTAATGGCTATACCTTAATAGACCAAATAATTGATAACTCTAGAACATGAGGTGAGGTTCAAGTCAAGAACCTTAATGGCTATACCTTAATAAACCAAATAATTGAGAACTCTAGAACATGAGGTGAGGTTCAAGTCAAGAACCTTAATGGTTATACCTTAATAGACCAAATAATTGAGAACTCTAGAACATGAGGTGAGGTTCAAGTCAAGAACCTTAATGGCTATACCTTAATAGACCAAATAATTGAGAACTGACAGCGGCATGGCAAATACAGTGGGCAGTGGCATGGCAAATACATGATCTTAGCACTTAACATTTAGATAATATTATTTCTTGGTAATAAACTATTTTATTGAGCTGATATTTAGTGCAGTTTAAGGACAGTCCATGTGGAACTAAGGGTGAAAGTAAGCATTGGTATTTTTTGCTTTTTGGAATGGTTCACAGTTTGTTTGCCATTTGGCTGGGAAGGTTGTGGTGGATGAATGTTATGCTTTAGATGACCTGAACCGGCTACAAAACTTGCCCGCGGAAATAACATGGAGTGGTCATTGCATTGTCTTCCTTTTGCAAAGACAACTTTGGCTGGATTATCAAGCAATAGAGGATTATGCAGGCTCATGGGGTAAAAGACTGTATAGGCGTGGCATGGACAAGCGCCTGATTCTGCTATGGGCGAGCATGTCAGGGTCATGAGGTCTATATGAGCTCTACTCTTTAGGTGGAATTGTATTTGGGAGATTGGTGGCACAAAAGTCAGTAAAAGGGAGGATTCATATCAATTCCTCTTTTGAACTAACCGTCTTTCGTCTCTATTAAAATAATAGTTGTCTTTGTGATAGGTCGTGTGGGATGATTGAAACAATTGTTTATGTGCATTCTTCTTTCAATTACTCAAAACACACTTGAGTCGTCATCCTTTGGCAACTATAAGTTGATGTATTTCAAAGTAAAGCAATGCTCAAATTATAGGTAATTTTGAACGTATGATTGGTCCCTGATCAGTTGTGTATACACAAAAACATGTGCTATATTCAAAATCCGATTCTTTGTGTTATTTGAGGCGGCGACAGCCGCCGCGACAAAGTCTTGTAATAAATAATGATAATGTCTACAAAATACATTTTATCCAATACATATAGCAACGAAGATACAATTTATCTCACACAAATACAATACGAACGACGACCATAGACTTATCAATATATTGTCAGATACAGTTCAAGTTCCCAAATTCATATCAGTTCAAAAGGTAGATGAATCTAGTTTGGAAACACATCTGGAAACTCTAGATGAATTCATTACAAAATTCATAGCAGTGATTCGCGTTCAACATGGCTGAGGTTCATATCCAAAACAACAAAAGCACATACATCAGATTATTTGACCGACTTTATATATGATAAAGCTTATTAGAGAAATAGCATAGGCATGTTTCTCATGCCTGGTCTATGTGATATGGAGCAGGCTTCGGGGAGTGGTCCGCAATAAAAGGCTAAGGCAATTACCATAGGTAGATAATATTCCAATGGTTTAGACAAGGGGGCATGTTATTCCAAATAGCCATTAAAGCTAAAATGGAAAATAGCTATCTTCAAGCAAAAGGGAGGCATTGAATTATTCCACGCTCAATTATTTTCTGTACAAAAAGGGAGGGGTCGGGTCGAGATCAAAATAGCCATCCTTTTTATAACAAATGCCTTTTGTAGATAAAAAAGGGTCAGTACAAATACAAATAGGGACTGCTGGCCAGCTTTCCAGAGACAGAAGATCTTTGCAACTGATTCCGACCTCAGCATTCTGGTTCCTTGTTGTCACTTCAATTTCGACCTTCCCTGCAAAGATCTGATCCAGCTTAAGATATTGCATGGAAGCTCCTTTGCCAGCATCGGCTACTTCTTCCCTTGTTGAAGTCGAAAATTGAGCCAAGCCCCGATTTTTTATTGCTTTAGAGCATATATAAGCCTGAAACTGCTGTAGAACAGATGGTCATGAGCTGAAAGGACAATAAGCCTTAATCAATCCCTCTCATCTTAAATCCTTTGGAAATTGCCTTAGCTGTGGATCCGGTTGGGTGGAAACTGGTTGCTCCATATCTTGTTGTGGAAACAATAAACTCTTGCTCTGGTGAAGAGCTAATATAAAATCTCAATTACTACATCTTGATTTCATATTTTGGTTTATGCTGTTGTAGCTCCAGGGAAATAAGCCTTGCTTAACCCCTACACGTCAGTATCTTGCCTTTGTATTGAACTGTTATAAGCTAAGCAAGATTTCCTTTGTCTAAGACTTATTGTTAGAAGGGCTTTGAGTAGTAAAGACCCCTTAATTTATATCACTATGACAGGAAAAGGAAAAATAGTGTAGCATGCTTCCAAACTATTTGCTCCGCCCTCCATAGAATAGAATAGAATAGAATAGAATAGAATAGAATAGAATAGAATAGAATATGATTTTATCGTTCACGGAAGCAGCAACAAAACAACAGTATAGCTTGGGCTTTTCTTGCACAGTTAGGGGTCAAACAACCTCGACCATGCATCCAGATCTTAGCTTAATATCTTTAATGCAGATTTGCTAGAAGTAGAATTTAAGATATAAAAAATGCTAGAGTGAGAGCATGAATCAAAGATCATGACAATATCATATCATGCAAGAAGAAGAAAATAAAAGATAACATTAGAAGTAAAAAAAATGCTAGAATGAGAGCATAGTTAGTGAGTGCAAAGAGCGTGAACGTACCAAGAACATGTATTGATGAAGAAGCACCAAACTTTCATGTCATATATCACAACTATAAAATCAATTTCTAAGCTGCAATAAAACTCCAAAGATTTCTAACATGCAATTCTAACTTGCCAAATGCAATAAATTATTGCAAAGTAAAGAATGCAGCAGCATTGTAGGTGTAATCTCCATTGCTAGTTAACCAACAGAGAATTCTCTAAATTCCTATATAATCTACGAATTTAAAATGATAGTTCAAAGAAAACAATATGACCAAAGTAATGAAAATGGCACTTCATGCAACTGTTAAGGCCATGCAGCTACGACTTTCCAATAGAGATTGAATACACGAAACAACATGTGCTACATAATATCAAGTAGAGATGCAAAATGTGGTTTTGTACCTGGAATTTGCAAGAATCTTACGTACAAATCAAAATTTAAAGGAAGAAGATTAAAATACATGGTTTGCAAGCAGGAAGTAATTCTTGCATAATCCGTACCAGACATTTGAACTTCTCCTGTCATGTTCCACAATAGCCAAAAGCAAGTGCTCTCTGTCCATACCACAAAAGAAGAAAAGAAATAGACATAAGAAACCAAAGATTGCTTCTGCCTAATGCAAAGCAATCTAGCATCCTAAAGAATGCTGGATCCTTCTAAAATGCCGTGTATTTCAAAGGAAATTACAAAACGAAACACCATTGCAAGAAACATAAAAGCTTGATGTGTACTCCACTTGCAAATTCAGGAATACTATTCTATATTGAGCCATGTGATTATGCAAGAGCTATGAGTCAAATATCACTCCAATCCAAAAACCCAAACACTTGGCCTGATTATTAATCAATTCCCTGATCCTTTGATCCTTTACTCAAAAGACAATGCATCTAAAGGTGTCCAGAACATCAAAATAAATGATCACCATTTTGAAGATCATGTTTACTGCATAAATATAAAATGCATTAGAAACAATCATTTTTTTTTTCCTTTGAAGGTACGGAATTTTTATATTATCTTCTTATATTATAAAATTATACCGTATGTTTGTTGTGAATGGTGCCCCAGATCGGACAGTTGAGGATTTGATCGACCAACGGTGAAGATGACGCGTGCGTGCTTTTATTGCTTCAATACGATTCACTCAATCCGGCAGTCAAAGGGCGACAGGGAAAAAGGGAAAAGAGAAAGGAAAAGAGAGGAGGAAACTGAGAAAAATGAAAAGGGAAGAAGAAAAGGAGGAAAGGGAAAAAAGAAAGGGAAGGGAAAGGGGCATAGGAAAAGGGAAAGGGAAAAGAAAAAGGAGGGAGGGGGAGAGCAAAAAGGACACTGAGAAAGGGGAAAAGGAAAAGGATGGGGAAAGGTACAAAAGGGAAGGGAAAGGGAAAAGAAAAAGGGAGGGGAAAAGGAAAGGGAAAATGGACATGGGAAAAAGAGGAAGAGGAAAGGAGGAAAAGAGAAGCGGAAAAAGGGAAGAGAGAACGGAGAGAGGAAAGGGGAAAAGAACAAAGGAGGCAAGAAAGGGAAGGAACAAGGCTACGATGAAAAGGGAAGAGGGAAAGGGCGGGCAAATGGAAGGAAAAAAAAGGCACTGTAAAAAAAAAGATGAGAAAAAAGTAGAAAAAGGGAAGGGAAAAATAACATGAGAAAAAAAGGAAAGGGCAAGACAAAAGAAAAAGAAGCAGAAGAGGAGAAAATGGAAGGGAAAAAGGGCACGAGAAAATGCGAAAGCGAGAAAGGGTCGTGAGGAGGAAAAAAGAAGAGAAAAAAAGCTATTGGTAAAAGGGAAAGGAAAAAGAGAAGGGGGGAAAGGAAGCGAAGGGGATGAGAGAACAGGAATGTGAAAAGGGGGGCAGAAAAAAGAGAAGGGGGAAATTAATAAAGGGAAAAGGGAAAAGAAAGGAGTGGGAAAATGGAAAAGGGAAACGTGAAAAAAGGGGAAAAGGCAAATGGGAAAAGACAAAAAGGAAAAAAGAGGGGGGGGGAGAGGTTTGAAATAGGAAAACAGAAAAGGGGAGGGGAAAGAAAAGAAAGAGCAAAATAGAAAACGAGAAAATGAAGAAGCAAAATGTGAAGAAAGGCGAAAAGGGGAGCGAGCGTGGGAAAATGGAAGAGAAAAAGGAAATGGAAAAGACGGAAGAGGGAAAGGGTGAGGAAAGGGAAAAAGGGAAGGAAAACATGGCATGAAAAAAGGAAAAGGAAAAGTGGAAAAAGAAAAAGGAAGGGGCAAAGGGCATTAGAAAAAAGGGAAGACGCAAGGGCTGGAGAAAGGCAGAAAATGGAAGAGAAAGAAAAAGGAAAAAGAAAAGGCAGGGAGAAGGGAAAAGAAAAGGGAAAAGGGAAAGGAAATGAAAAAGAAAAAGGAAAGGTGAAAGGGGGAAGGGAAACTTGAAAAAAAAAGGCACGAGAAAAAGGGGAAGATGGAAATGGGAAAAAGGAGGGGGAAAGCACACAGGAAAAGGAGAAAAGGCAAACACGAATTGGAGAAAATGGCAAAGGGAAAATAGAAATGGAAAACCAGGGAAGCAGAAAATAGAAAAGGGAAAAGGGATAAATGGAATAGTGAAAAAAAGAAAAACTAGCATTTGTTATCAAGCACATAATGGGCCATATATGCACCACATTTGACCCTTATATATGAATCTTGAGCCACATTGATATGGTATATGGGGTATGTGATAAAGCATGGAAAGGTTGGGGTCCATTGGGTAATGATTTCCTTGAAGGATCCGCCCTTTTGGTGTGTTGATTATCACTAGAAGTGCTAGTGCGTAACATTTGGTATTAGAATAGAGTAGAATAGAATAGATTTTTTAGCGACAAGGTTCAATTTCTCGTGGCAACATTGGTGTGTTCCACATGCTTGAGGGCAAGCATCTCGAGGAAGGGGAGGAATTGATATGGTATATGGGGTATGGGATAAAGCCTGGAAAGGTTAGGGCCCATTGGACAATGATTTCCTTGAAGGATCCGTTCTTTTGGTGTGTTGGTTATCACTAGAAGTGCTAGTGCGTAATATTTAATTGATACGAATATGGTAGCTCGGGGGAGTGGTCTTGGATGTTAGTCTTGGCGGACTAGCGTGTGTGTCTAAGTTAGGCAAATTATTGGTAAGGCAAGGCAAGGCAACCTATGGTCTATATTTATGATGCTTAAAAGGCTTAGCTAAATAAAAAAAGGGCTAAAGTCATAGCAGAGACCTATAAATAGATGTTGAACTTCATTTACACATATCTCGGCAACCAGAGCTCTGATTGAGGCGATTTTTACTTCACTGAAACTGACTCAGAGTCTAGTTTTTGGATTGAAGTAACACTTCCTGTGATTCATTCGAATATGATAGATATGGCCGGAAGAGTGATAGGAGGTCAAAGAAGATTGCTCATTTCATTCGCTCTTGAATCTGATTCTAAGAAAGCCATTACTTTTTCCTAGAGCTTCTGTTGTTCTTGTTCAATAACCTGTTACTATCCTAGAGCCTAACTCTTGGTGTTTTATATTGAGGACTACTAGCTCGTGGGAGGAGCTACTAGTGGAAGCTGATTGTCAGGCCTTGCCATAATTCTGCCAGTTCTTAGCACTAAACGACCCAGTTGGGTGGTGAACTACCATAGATTGATTCTTGTAACTTGACCTAGCTCTGGTTTTAGTGAACTAGAGCTTGACTAAGCTGATTTTGTGTTTATTTCAAATAGAGAACCTTTTGCCATTGCTCTAGATGGATTACAGATTGGGATATGAAAGGTATGGTTCATTGATGTGATCCATAACACATATGCAGTTAATTAAGAGCATGGTAATATGCATCTCCCATAAGCTGTAAATAGTTGAGCTTTGCAACTACAAATTCATTAAATGCATCAGCATTTGCTCGGGTTTGAAGTTAGGGTGGTATGCTTGAGAATAGATCATACCACATAGTTGATGCTCATTTGGAAGCATGTGATTTATTTTAGAAGCTTGAATATTTGTGACAATACATGTCATTTATTTCAGAAGCGTGAATATTTGTGACAATACATGTGATTTCATATGCATACTTTAGGTCATCTAAAGTCCATCCCACATCTGGCCTTTCTTGCGCGACCCTTAAAATAGGTCTTTGTTTCCCTTGCTTTATTTTGGGCAATTATTATTATAGTACTAATGATTGATTTTAGTTTTGCAATTTATCCACGACTAAATGTGATAGCTTTTGCTAATGTTGTAGGTTTATAGAAGTAATTTGCAGTTGTTGAACCTTTGGAGAGTTATTGCTCATCTACACATTTAAAACTTTAGCCTACTTGATGTGCAATTCACATCTTGAATATATAGCGCGTATGAATCTAATTATTTAAAATTACTTACTTATAAGAGAATTATAGGATTCAAATTTTGCTTAGAGTCTTAATTTTAGTGAGACTATAGTGGCATAGATAAAATATGGCTCTTTTCATATACTCCGCTTTTGGTTAAGGACTACAATACTTAATGCATTCACTTTATTTGATAAACAACCATAAATGCTTGAGTCTTTGTTGAAAAATTATTATATCATATATAATAACACAATATTTCCAAGTTCTTTGCATCGTTTTTCATTGCAATGTCATGTGTTTTGTATGTTTGGAAAAACTCACGAGCACCTATCATGCTTTGAATGCTAAATTTATGGCAAACAAAGCCATCTCTCAAATCTACACAATATAGAAATAGGGTTGTTGTTTTTTTGTCTAAGGTGCATTTATATGTTGACACATGGCGAGGCCTACAACCCGGAATGGAAGTCGGGTACCCTAATTCCAGGTTACAGGTTCAACCGGTCGCCTTGTTCTTTTCTTCTTGTTTTTTCAGCTTCAGTTAAATACTTATTCCAGCACGTAATTTTTTTCTTTCAATACATGTTAAAATTCAAAACCAACTTCAGATTCAAAAGCCAAAATTGGTTTTGCATTCAAAGATCAAAAGCCACTGTCAGTTTTAAACATTCAAAAGCCACTGTAATTTTTACAAACAACACAAATACAAACTGTGATTTTCCAGAAGAAAGCCGATAGCAAAATCCCGTTTTTCCTGCAAAGAAGCACTACAACGAAGGATAGATTCTTTAAGAAGGCACTGAAACTACCATTTTAGCATGGCTGACTCTACTAGATTTGATAAAAGGTAATGACAAAAGATAATAGCAAGGATGCTTGGAAACGAAAAAATAATGGCATTTAAGCCATGAGGAAGATTCTACAAAGAAAGGGATAAGTTTCCATGGGCGGCCCTCATCTAAAGCTTCAAAGATCAGAGCTTTTCTTCATTTTTCCTGCCCTGCTGCCTCACTCGTTCATTCTGAGTACCTGTACATGCAACTAAAAATATTTCCACATCTGCACTTACATCCCAAAAGAACTGCCATTTTTCTGAAACTAAGAGTTCTGTAGGACTCCTAAGTATTAAGAGCAAGATTTAGCAGGGCCCGATCCTCCATAACCATCTGCAACACACACGATAAGATTATTAACAAGAAAAAACTTGCATGCAAGAGAATGCAAGAAGTTTGCATTAAAAAATTTACCTGATACCCAGATTAACATCAAAACTCGCCGTAATAGACATGTAACTTGGCCAGCGCCTTCATTAGTTGCCGAAATAGAGATGTAACTGGCCCATCACCTTCATTTGCATGGGCTGAAGAGATGGCCGCTCCGACGGCGTGGCGCAGAGGAGGAGAATAGAATAGAATAGAATAAAATAGAGTTTTTATCGTACACGGAGATCAATTGGCCTGTGGGACCCAAACACTTGGCGCAGCAAGTGTATTACTGTCCCGGTTAAAAAAAAACCCCTCCCCGCCCGAAAGGGTTGTTTGGGGGAAAAACCGTGACAGGAATAGGTTTGCTGTCAGACTGTACAAATACAAATACAAATACAAATGGGGGACAGAAATATGTACATGTATCAAGTAAGAGCCCGAGGACCGAGCTGATCTCGACGATCCATGATCTGTTAAATGTATGAGCCCAACCTCCGTACCGAGCTTGTGCTTAGCATCTCATGCAGGGGCTGGCCAGGATGGACCAGCTCAGCATAGTGTATCCGAATGTCATCATATGTCGGACAACTCTGAAGGGTGTAGACAGCTCCAACCTGGTAGCGTTGACAAAGCCTCTCCTGACGTAGCTCCCCAACCCATCTCCCTGTCTCAATCTGGAGACGATGTGTACTTGTGCGGATAGAGACAATGGATCTGCACTTTTTCATGGATAGATGGAGGCGCAGGTAGCATTGCGGGCCCCGCTCCAACATGGGATTTATGTTGCGTTGATAATGTGCCATCTTGACCTGTTCAAGGATGCTGGCATCCCATAGCTTACTAGGAAGCATGCTTCAAGGTACTGTCTGAGACTGCGGCGATCTGCCTCCGTTTGCACTTGGATGCACCTGTGCTCCTGCACATTCCATCTGGCCAGCCACTGACCTCTCTTTTTCCTCCAGCAGGCTTTTCGTCATTGAGGCCCCATTGCCATAGTGTAAGCGAAGTCAGGGAGACGAGTATCGTCCATGCTGACCACCTTCTGGAAGTAGACGATGTGTCTATCAAGGGCCCCTCTTTGAAGAGGCAAGAAACCTGTTTCCCGCAACAGTATCTGGTATGGGACTGTAGACTTCACCCCCAGGGCCCGTGCCAAGAAAGCTTTCTGCACCTGCTCCAAGTCATTCCAAGTGGCGAGGGAAATCACCGGGCCCCAGACCTTGACCCCATACAAAAGCACAAGTTCTACTAGCACCTTGAATAGGTGCGATTCGTAGGCCCAATCATAGAGCTCTGCCTTGTGGCTAGAAAATCAATATTCCAAAGCGACTTCACCAGGGGTCGAACATGAAATCTCCAGTTTTGTAAGAAAACAAGGCAAAAGGGCGCAAAAAATTTCTCCCCTATCTCTGTTTTGTGGGGGAAGGGCACTTGGTCCCCCTTTCCGGGTGGCTGGTGACCTGCTCCCCGCTAACGCCGGTCGCGGGACCCCACCGTTCACCTGGAAAGGGGTCCCAAATGCCCTTCCCCCATACATTCTTTACCTTTTTAAAGGATACATCTTCATCTTCCACTGGCCACCCGAAAAGGGGTCCCAAGTACCCTTCTCCCGTACATTCTTTACCTTTTTAAAGGATATATCTTCATCTTCCCTCCCAGATTAGTCTCTGCTCTTTCAATAAGAACTACACTATATTACGAACCAAGATGCTTGGCATACACAACTCCTTATGCTTGGCAATGTTGGGATACTGGTGTTCAACATATAGATTGCTTGCATGGTCCCCCAGATAATCCCACCTTATATAATGCCATCTTATAATTTATAAGGACACCCAAATAGCTTTTTGTTTTGTTTTTTATGCTAGCACAAAAAAAGCTTCCAAGCCACTAGGTACATTTTGTGCATGCTGTCCTTACCCAAAACCATTGTTAGCCCTGCCCTAAATTCTTTCCATATGCAAGGCATGTACTTATTCTTTTATAAATAAAATCTAAAATATCTAGCCTTAAAAAAACAAGGTGCTGCGCACGGAGGGTTGCCCTCCGTGACCCGAGGGATGAAGTGACTTTATAATGATAAAGTTAGACTCGCACATCGTATTTGCATCCCAACAGTAGCCAGTCCACGTAAGTAGATAAATGAAATCGTAAAGCATATGATAATAGCCAGTCCACGTAAGTAGATAATTGAACAAATAAGAATATAGATTAGTTATCTATAGTCATGATTTCCTTCTATAGGGGAGGGCCATTAATGAAAGACCATGTGGATCTTATTACAAATACTAATACATTTTCTATCCTATATTATAATGTTATACCGTAATTCCTGGATTTGGATCCAGCCCTAGATCTGACGGCCACAAATAACCTAACCAAGATCAAAGGGTCCAAACAAAGCCCCTTTTTCTTAAATGTGATCTCCTTTTTTTAGAGAGTCCAAACAAAGCCCTTTTTTTTCCAAGCCACGAAATCCCATTATTGCCACAATTTATTTTCAGAGCTTGCTACGGCAGGGATCAATCAGTCCAATAAAAGACAAGAAAGGGCTTTAAGGTTTTTCTTACCTCCCGACCGAACCATTGAGTTTCTAGCAACAGGTCCTGGCACCTGGCTATGGCTACCAGAGTGATTTAGGGAGCTTTGTGAGCTCTGGAGCCTACGTCCAAGTCCTAGCAACAACCATGGTATATGTGCAATTACTTAGATACAAGCTAGAAGCAGATAAAGAAAGATTTCTAGGTAATTCCTGGATTTGGATCCAGCCCTAGATCTGACGGCCACAAATAACCTAACCAAGATCAAAGGGTCCAAACAAAGCCCCTTTTTCTTAAATGTGATCTCTTTTTTTTAGAGAGTCCAAACAAAGCCCTTTTTTTCCAAGCCACGAAATCCCATTATTGCCACAATTTATTTTCAGAGCTTGCTACGGCAGGGATCAATCAGTCCAATAAAAGACAAGAAAGGGCTTTAAGGTTTTTCTTACCTCCCGACCGAACCATTGAGTTTCTAGCAACAGGTCCTGGCACCTGGCTATGGCTACCAGAGTGATTTAGGGAGCTTTGTGAGCTCTGGAGCCTACGCCCAAGTCCTAGCAACAACCATGGTATATGTGCAATTACTTAGATACAAGCCAGAAGCAGATAAAGAAAGATTTCTAGGTATATGCTCTGTTTCGTTTCTAGCTTCAATTTCTCGATCTTTCTTAGGAGAATAGACAACAAGGAGTCGATTCATCTGCGGGATGGCTATGTTATTTCTGGAATCACATTATGTAAGTAGCGGCCACCACTGGGATGCCGTTAAAGCTTCTTAAGCGGACAGATCCCCAGATTCACGCTTCTTTAATCTATGTTTTGTCATCTACTTTTGTGTACAGAGGTTTGAGGCTGGTTGGGGCGTCCTGACAAGTAAGGAGGTGAGTTTTTTTCTTGATATAGGCTAAGCTCTTCATTTGTAGAACCAGGTTCATAAGCTCAAACCAAGCCAGCACAGGGGTTTTGTTATTTTAGCTGCTTCATTTTGTTTCTTTTAATATTGTCTCGGGCCAAGTATCTCCACATTCATATTTCATACTGCAGTATGAAGTCACTTTTAGAGTTGTATGAATTGATGAGGTGACTTTTATAGTGATAGAAATTTAGAAACTGGGAAAATGTTGCTGGCAAAATCATAGGTGGCAGCTCCAGATTTTTTCCCGTCATTGTGCTTCTTGCACACAAACATTTTCTTCATGCTTTACAATTAAAATTATTTTGCTTCCACTAATAACTCCTTCCCTTTGCTTCTACGTGCTGAGGCACTTAAGTTCTCTATTACAGTGTTTTATTTGGTTGGCGGTGCTCCAAATCTAAAATGGACATATGTTTTTTCTACCTTTTTCAGGGTTTACAGGCTCAGGGGTAAAAAGTGTTGGTGATTTTCTGCTTTTTAGATCCTCAGATATTGGAGTTTTTATATGCATCAAATGCTCAGGGGTGCACAGAAGCCTTTCAAAGGTAAATATTGCTACTGTTACAAAAAAGATCATTTTCATTTTGAAAGATCGTTTTCCTTTGTTCTCACCCATTCTTATTATAACAAACCAAAAGAAAATTCAAACAAATATAGAAATCATTTGACTTACTTGGCAAGTAAACCTTTGAACTGCATACAAACACCAGGCGTTTTCGACATTCTAAAAAGAGAAGACTTGGCCAAATCCAAAGCTTTTACAGACTCTTGATGATGTTGGCTTCATCCTGCTGCATCCTCGCCTAGAATGAACAGCCCATTTGCTCTGCCAGGAGAAAAAGACAGAAATTGTTTGAGAAGAAAAAAGAATAGGAAGCAAAGCATACATGCCTTTTGAGATTACCATTTGCACAACATTCAACTATCTCTGTTAGTATTAGCAGTAGCTACTACTTGAACACTGGTTTTCTTGGTTTCTTCACTATTGCTACTACTACTACGAAATTTTGACTTCATTTTCCTTGCTCTAGAACCATCCTAAGAAGTAATTACCAGCAATTTCTTTATCGCTTTCTATATCATTGCCACAATGAAGTACCAGGAGAAAGATTCAACAGATTTTGTAGATACCTTCATGCGTTTGTATGGCATACCAGGAGTTCAGCATCTGCTGGCACTGTACAAAAGGAAGCTTTCAATAATAGCCCAGGTGCGAATACATTATTCACAGAGATAATTACTTACACTACGAGATGACCCAAGATTAAGGTGGGTTTTATTCTTTGTTGTTTTTCTTTCTTTGGTTTTGTACAGACAGCTAAAAGAGCATCCTTAATAATGTAATTACTTTGCACAATATTACTTCATATTCGTTCATGTTTTATAAATTTACTTTGTTGGTCATTATCATTCTTGATGATAATCCTTATTCTTCTATGTTGATTTTGCAGATGGCGTGCAAAATATTCTCTTCTATTGCAAAAAAGCTTGATTGAGCAAATCTCCTACAAATATTCCTCGCAAACAAGTCAAGAGCTCCATAGTTTAATGGAGGCAAAATTATAGTATATACTGGACAAATTTGTATGCTAGGCATGCAAAATAAATAGAACATGTATGCACGAAGATCTATTGGACAAAAAATATTCACAGACCAAGCACCTTAAATAGTTGCTAAGATATGGAATAACGTCATAGGAAACAGGTTCTTTTTTATTGTCAATGTACAATGAATTTGTACAATTTTCAACAATTTGATTAATATTTCTAAAATAGAAAGTGAAGCCAAGCAGAATAAAAAGTGTAAGAAGCTATTTCACATGTCAAGCAACTACGCCTTTCAACATTTATTGTATACACGTTATTTATTCTTCACTTTATAAAGGTATTTTATATTGAATACTATTTTGATATAAGTCAAGTCATAAACCACTGAATTAAGTTCATTTGACATTTATTAAGGTATTTTGTATGGCGTAGATAACATATATGTTCATCAATTGATATATTTGTAACTTTAGCCCAACAATTCTTCACTTTACAAAGGTATTCTATATTGAATACTATTTTGATATAAGTCAAGTCATAAACCACTGAATTAAGTTCATTTGACATTTACTAAGGTATTTTGTATAGCGTAGATAACATATATGTTCATCAATTGATATATTTGTAACTTTAGCCCAGCAATGCTGGGCTTGGTTTGCCATTATGTATAACAATGTGTCTCCAACTTTGCCCATAAATTTTCAAAGTAGAAGGAAGCTCTAAAATTTATAACATATTAGTGCCTCTAGCTTTGCACATCAATTTTCAAAGTAGAAGGAAGAAGCTCTAAAATTTATAATCTATTTAGGTTTATGTTTGGCTCTTTTCTTCTCTCAATTTTCAAAGTAGAAGGAAGCTCTAAAATTTATAAAATATTTAGGTTTATGTCTGGCTCTTTTCTTCTCTCTGATCATCTGCATGTACCAAATCATGCCCAGCAACGCTGGGCACCATTACTAGTTGAAAAGATAATTTTCGCCAATTGGATCAAACTCTACTTGTTCTATGAACTTAGACCACAGATGAAGTAGATAAAATAAGTGGGTTCAATCTGACCGTCAATCTTGATCCACAATAGGGGCAGCATTTGAATGGTCCCTTACTATGTTTTGATGTTGTCTTCGGATTTGTACTATAAAATTATATACCTTAATTGATCACCGCATAAAATGCCCATTACACTTTGTTTCGTGCTATTTTATCTTCATTCCAAGTTACTAAGAATACATGGAGACTTATTAATAAGAACTATAAGTTGCATTCAATGTTAATAAGAGATCCACTTAAGACGAAAAGGTAACAATTTTCCACTAACTTGGAGCAAGCAATTTTTTTTAATGAAAGCAACGCGGTGAACAAAACAAAAACCAAGGTTATGTGCAAATTATTACAAGACAAAGGGCCTATAGAGAGATTCAAATTCAGATTCAGATTTAGATAGATATAAAGGAGATGAAAGGTTGACAGGAAAGAATGATAATAAAGAAATGACTTGAAATTTTAATGTGTAAAATTAACCCAAAGAATGGAGACATGGTATAAGGTTTAGATCCCAATGAAAACATTGGACATACTTCAATACTTGAAAGTTGTTCCAATGTTGGAAGAACTTTTTACATTCATTAGAGGCAAGAGGAAGTGAACTTGTTTGATCAATTGACCACAAGATCTTTTTTTTTTATTGAAGGCGTGTGTATATATATTAATTATAATTTATGGTGTTACAAAAAGGTACTTTTTATAGGGAAGTATAACCCCAAAAAAAACTCCTAGAAAGGAGATAGAGTAATAAGGTGATAAAGTACTTGAAGCTTAAATATGGGATATAAAAAACTGACTAAAAATGAGATCTGAGGTTCTGATTGGTCGACTTTCTTCCTCTGCCTCTGACCATGATTGTAAGTATGCAGAATGCACATAAGCAAGACTCTGCTTTTGCCATATTGAAACGGCCTTTGTTGTCCTTTTTTTCATAATTGGCCTCTTCTAGCGTCCGGGTTTTGATCGGCAAAATAATTACATAGACATATGCGGCTCCTCGTGTTTGTAGAGATCCGTGGCCGAATACCTTGAGCCATCGTTGATTAACCGCGGGGTCCATCTTCTTCCATTTAAGCTTTCGCACCAAAGACAAAGATAATACACCGCAATAACCACGGTAGATTGTAAGATTCATTGGAAGTCTTATACAAAGCTTTAGATAGCGAATTGATCCATTTGATGTCGATTCGACCGCTTGATAACCGCTTCGATGAGTAATTTCACACTTAAAGATGAAATTATTTCTGCCCTTCCAGATCCTCCACAGGAGGATGTATAGTCTCCAGTCCTTAGGGAAATCCGGCATGAAGAAGTCAACTGAAGCCATGGAGTTTAGGTCATAGCCGAAAATCATGGAGGCAAGCTCCAAAATCCATTCTGACCAGATGCAAGATCTAAACAAATGCTCCTCATCTTCCTTGTGGCCTAGACATCTGGGGCAGACATCTGAGTCAGCCATCTGAAGTCTGTGTCTTTTATCATTGGTTGCTAAGGCTTTGTGCCAAAGCTGCCATATAAAAGATTTTATCTTAGGGGGGATAGGACTAGACCACAAGAATTTCAAATTTCTTATGCATCTTGCTTCCCCTAGCTGCCACTTGGTGTGGATGGAAATCTTTTGATCCCTCATCAAATACTTGTAGGCAGAATTAACTGTAAACTCCCCTGAGCCATTTTGAGTCCAATTGAGATTGTCCTCAGACCATGTTCCCCTAGTCAGAGCAGTACAGATGTTGTTATAAAGCATCTCAGTGTTAGCATCCTCTCCAGCCAGAACAGAATTCCTGAAGGGGATAATTCCCTGATCATCAAACAAATCACTGATATAATTTAGACCTTTGCTGCTCCAAAGTCTGGCTTGCTCAGGAAAATGACAAGCTAAACAAAGGGAGGGGTCATTTGTAAGCAAAGCAGGGTTCCAAAAGATCGATTGGTCCATGGAGAGCCCCTCTTTCCAGGAGAACATGCCTTTAACCAAATTCCAAGCTCTGATCCATTTCTTAATCAATCCTGGAATAGAATTCGGGATGGAGAAGGGAAAATAAATAGCATGGGGTAGATTAAGGTTGAGCTTCCTCCATCCATATGAAAGACATTTATTGAGATAGTATCTGATAATGATGGCAACCGGGTGTTTGATCTTGTTGTGAGCAGCCTCATAGAAGTACTTGGCCGCGAGAGCAATCCCCTGTTTCTCAATGTTGATGACCCCCAAACCCCCAATATTTCTGTGTTTGCAACATTCAACCATAGCAACAGGGGTCCAGCGTCTTCTATTTTGGCCACAAGAGATGAATCTACCTATGATACTCTGGAGTTTAGCTGAGACCTTTTTGGGTGCAAGGATGACAGAGGATTGATAAACATGAGAGGAAGATATGACAAATTTGGCAATTATAGCCCTGCCTTGTTTTGAGATATACTTGGAGTTCAAACTATCTACCTTTTTTTGGAACTTCTCAATAATATCTGACCAAATATCTGAAGGGCTACCTTTTAAAACTAAAGGGATACCCATAATCTTAGAAGAATTAGTGGGGGGGATATACTTACAGCCCATGAGAGCAGCTGTTTGCTCTCCTTTTACCTGGTCCCTTGTTACCACTTTGGATTTAACTGGATTGATTTTGCAGCCCGAGGCAATCCCGAATTCTTCCAAAATTGTTTGAGCATTGGACAGGGATCATTTGTCCATAGAAATGAA
Organism: Isoetes taiwanensis; assembly: GCA_021234155.1. Lineage (NCBI taxonomy): Eukaryota > Viridiplantae > Streptophyta > Lycopodiopsida > Isoetales > Isoetaceae > Isoetes > Isoetes taiwanensis. The sequence continues at coordinate 2,183,009 of JAJEKV010000052.1, forward strand.
AAAAGAAATGTGTCGTCCATAAAATGCCCATTCGTAATTTGATCCATTTCCCCATTATTTGGGAGGTTAAGACCTTGGATCATGTTAGTCCTTTTAGCCTCTTCTAGCTTGCTATGAAGGGCCTCCATGATGATAAGAAATAGAAAAGGGGCTAAGGGGCAGCCTTGTTTCACCCCCCTTTGCAGGGGGAAGAAGGGGCTGCACTCCCCATTAATAAGCACAGAAGATCTAGAGTTAGCCAAAATTGCTTTGAAGAGTAAAATTACCTCATCAGAGAAGCCAAGGGCTTTGCAACATTTGAATAAGAAGTTCCAACTAACAGTGTCGAAGGCCTTTGTGATATCGAGCTTTATGAGGGCTATGTCTTGATTGGAATCTTTGGCCCACCTCAATCCGAGGGCTGCTGTTACCACATTGTCTAAGATAAATCTATCTTTCAAGTAAGCAGCTTGGGATGTGCTGATGATTCTTTCAAGAACGAACTCGATCTTCGGCAATGGTACCTATATATGATCTTGTAGATGACATTGGTAAGAGAAATTGGTGCAGAGTCCGAGAATGTTACGGGCATGTCAATCTTCTAATAAGAGCTATCATCTTGGGTGTTGATCCTTGCGTCTAAGCACTTCATATCTCTGAACTCATTTGCAAGATTGGTGAAGCGGTCTCCTAAGATCGGCCATACTTTGGTAAAGAATTCTCTGAGGAGCCGTCGGGGCCCTGCTCTTACCTTTTTCCATATCCATAGTAATATTATAAAGTTCCCTGTTGGAAAAGGGCTTGGCTATGTTTAAATTATCCTCAATGCTTACCTTGGCTTGAAGATTGATAAAGTTGTCCATAATGGCCTGAGGGCAGTCCTGATTAGTACCCATGATGTTGGTAAAGTGAGTGGTTGCAGCTTGCTTAATTTGATCCTCATCCGAGATGTCATTATCTCCAACCTTAATTTCAAAGATATGGTTCTTTTTCACTCTCCCTTTGGCCTTCGCAAAGAAGAACTTGGAGTTGCATCTTTCATCATTTTTGATCTCTCTAATCTTTGCCTTAAGCCTCCACCCCTCAGCAATTCTGATTTCTTCTTTTTCAATTTCTAATCTTATGCTTTCCTTTTCTTCCTCTGATCCGTAGGGGAGTTTGTCCCTCAGATTTTGAAGGTGGGCCATCTTACTGTGATGAATGGCTTTTCCCCAATTCTTCAGCCAGACTTTGATAGCTTTTGCCACTCGGATCCACCAGTACATCCAGCCTGAGTTACAAGTAGGTTTGGGGAATCTGGCAATGACCTCCCGCAGCCTCTAAGAACTCCTCATGCTCAAGCAAATTGCTGTTCAGCTTGAAGTAGGTTTTCCTCTTTTTCTTATCAGAATTTCCTGCCATAATTCTAAGCTGCTGTGGATAGTGATCTGAAAGAGTGTAACCTTCCAGATTAATTACTCTGCAACTATCATTCCACAAATTCTCTGAAAGATAAAATCTGTCATGTAAGCATTGGGTGGGGTCAACCCTTTTGTCAGTCCAACTAAAAGTGCCAGGCTTAGTCCTAGCAAGGTTTAGGTTGTGACTTCGAATAAGGTCGAGCCAAACTTCCTTCTCTTGCTTCACAAGGGGTCTGAAGTTCTTGTTCTTCATGAAGCTGTTGGTCACCATATTGAGGTCTCCCCCGAGAATGCATTCATCAAACTCTATGTTATCAAGACTGGCCTTGACTTTTTTCCAAACATCAATCCTTTCAGCAGAATTATTATAAGCATAAATATTAACTAAAGCCAATTTAATACCTACAAAAGTACACATAAGAATTTGCCATCTACCATCTCTACCATTAATCATATAAATGTCAGCAATGTCGAGATCTTTCTTCCAAGCAATCGCAATACCTGCAGAAGAGTCATTAGCGGGAATAGACCAAAGACTATAGCTGGGGGGAAGGGTCCTACTAATGATGAGCTCATGATTTAAGTCATGGATTTTATGTTCTTGGATAAAAAGAATGTCAGGGTTAAGGGAAGATAGGCAAACTTTGAGTCTGTCCCTTTTGATGTTACTATTAATTCCACGAGGTTCCGTGTCACGGTGTAATGTTCCTATTCATCAGTATTTATATTTACCCAAAGCCCTCTTGGCCTGAATGGTTTGCTTCCTCGGGCTGGATCTGCTTGGGCCAAGGTAGAGCTTCTTCTTGCCTCTGCCTTTTCTTTTCCTACCATTCCATTCTCACATCATCCATGTCCAAGAGATCTTCAATGCTTACCTGGATGTGCTTTCCTCTTCTTCTTCTTTGCCGGGACTCGGGAACAGGGGGATCTTAGGAATAGTGAAGATAAGACCACACATGTCCATCCTAACAAAGAGCTTAATATTTTTGATGAGAACAGGTCCTATCTTCACCAATCACCACCTTTGAATCAACTTGTGATATTCAACTACTTCATTAGGGGTGATTGCATTTTGAAGGACTACCACCTCATTTGGGGTAATTGCATTTTGAAGGACACCTTATTTTCATGAGTCTCCATGTTTCTGTTATCCACCTTTATATCCTTATTGAAAACTTTTGGAATCCAGACCTGCTTCTGTTGGGCTTGAATAGGAGTACCTTTAAGCTCTTGAACTGGCCCTTTTGAGTAAGTGATGTTCGGATCCGAAATTCATCCTTTTTATCCACGATTTTAATTTTTCCTTTTCCGGTCCGGCCGATTCTTTTGGAGATGCAAACCCGATGGAAAATTGGTTTGGGGTATGTTGATTTCGATGACCTCCCCAAGGATTCGGAAATGGCAGTAAGATGAGAACTCGTCCAAAAGGCTGGGGGGAGGTTAGGAAATGAGAGCCAAGTAGTGGTATGAATTCCATTGTTCGTGCCCGGAATGAAGTTAGGGGACCATGTCATAAGGTAAAAGGGGGCATTATATATGGGATCGAGCTTCCTTCTCAGAATCTGCTTAACCCCAAGTTCATCCCTACAAACAATTTGGAAAGTATTTTTATCCAACTTAAGAATAGACATAATTGGAATGTGTTGGGCCTTAGTAATCCAATTTTTAACTTCCGATTGGGGAGGACAATCACGCGGGAAGTGGATGAGAATAGCATATATGGAGAACATGTCAGAGGCAGAATCATCTAAAACACCAAAAAGATCAATAAAACCCTTACTATTAACTTTCTGACTCCCGGAACCCTCCGACTGAGCAGGGGAATCAGTATCATTCATGAGCACATTTTTATAAGAAATGGGATAGGAAGGACCTTTAGTTTTGTCGTTCTTGCGAGAATAGGAATGGAGTTGCTAATCTTGTTTTCTCCAATTTTGTCTTTGTAATGTTGTTCAGTTGAGAGCTTCACTTCCCATGATTCTCTCGCAAATCACAAGAGTTTTCTTCGGATTAAAGAAGCCATTTGAGTCTTTGATCTCACATTTCTTCGCCGACTTCTTGCTTTTCATTTGATATACTTCGAGCGAAGTATTAGCTCCTTCCAGAGGTTCGTTAAGAGCAAGCCCTGATCTAAATATTTTCCTTTCTCTTTCAATGACATGGTCTTCTGCATCTTCCCATCTCTTAATCAACTTGATGCTTGCATTGGATGTTTCCCTTATCTCGTCCCATTGAATGATCGGTTTTTAACCTTTGCGGAAGTTCATCCATGAGCATACGAAAACACTTGTTCTTTAGGCTGCGACAATCTGTCTTTGGTGTGCCCCTATTTAGTCGTTATCGGTTTATGCGTGTGCTATCAATTCTTGCACAAAACCGAAGGTGTTCGGACAATCTACGTCATTGGCTCTCCCTTCAAGTAATCCCTATCTATTGCAGCCATCTTTTCCTTGCATGCCGGGATCTGACCTCTTCTTGCACCCCCATGCGGATATTCTTTGCTTCTGGCGATCTTTTACAATTTCAAGACCTGTGTAAATCCCTTTCAGAGTTTCCCAGGCTTTATCTCTTCTGCTGTCTAACCAAAAGATGTGAGTCCATTCCTCATCCTCGATGATCTTGTCGCTTCTGTTGGATGATGTTGAAGCTTTGGTTCTCATGGTGAACGGTTTGATACCGGACTCGGAATAGAATGAAGCGACTGGAAGAGACGGCCGTTATCAGAGTGCAAATTTCCAGTTTTACCTTTTTTCCCCCTTTTTCCCACCAGTACAGGAATAAACCGCCAATGATGATATCTCTCTGCCCAAGAATCCTCAATGTGGCAGGCCGTACCTGAGAACCGGAAAAGAGAAATCCTAAAAATCTAAAGCTACCCTACTCTGACAGCCCCTTAGATCTGGCACGGGGTCCAAGAACAATTCTAGTTTGAGACCAAGTACCTCCAGACCACCACATCAAGATCCCTAATATGCTGGGATGGCTGGAGATCAAAGAATGATGTCCAATGGTAAATAGGTTCAAAAGATCGGTAAATGTCCAATTGACCACAAGATCAGTATCAAAAGATTGATCTATAGAATTGATCGGTCGATGGTGATCAATGGATAGAAGATAAATGCAAGTTTGATCTAGAAAGGCAAGGAATCGGTAAGGCCAATGTCTAGCTTGCAAGGCTCTTCAGAGCAAGTATCTTATAACAACTTAAGTAGCCCAAGAGCCCTTTTCTTTGTTTGGCCAGAAATGGTAGCTTGTGCAAGAAGCAGGAGATGAGTAAAAGCCCTTGCTTGCACTGCACATTGCAACACATATTGGCACGATTTGCATTACAAAATGACCCATAAAATATTCACAACATGGTCGTTGGCCAAATCGAGGATCTTGCCGAATCGTCTTCACCGGAACCGCCATAGTAAGAGCATGCTCGACCACCTCCATCCTTTAAATGCTGCGTGGCTGCAAAAATTCTCCAATACCGCCAAACCTGCTTCTCGTTTCTCTTGCTTGCATCGATCCGATAATTCTAGCACTAAAGGTATGGCTCTCGCCTTCGATCGCTTTCAATTTGTTTATGCAGATTTGTGCATATGTTTTGTAACGCTACCAGCCCTGCATTTAGAGTTTTTGGTAAAGATTATACCGCAGTAAACCTACCAATCCAAAAACCAGATCTTCTGTGCTTCCTATCTGCTGCTTTTGATCAACGGCTATGGCGGACAGAAGCTTTGCCGTATTTACCTTCCCTTCGCAGCTGCCTCTGAAAAGAATCCAAGAAAATAAAGAAAGCTGTTGGTCTCCTATTATCCATGCACTACCTCTGGTATACACATATTCAGGCCTATACATATATTCAGGACGTAACCCACTGGGATCTTGAAATTCATAATATTCAGGCCTATACATATATTCAGGACGTAACCCACTGGGATCTTGAAATTCATGGAAATTACCTTATTGGTTTATTTGCAGGAACCTTGTTCTGTTGATAGAATTTTAGGTCTCATGAATCACGGATTATAGCCTCCTATTTGTTGGAGGTCACCTGTGGGCAAACCCACATCACATACGACAATCCCACCATGTGGGTTTACCACCGGTAACGTCGTCCTCCACTCAGAAGGTTACTTTGCACAAATAAACCATTGAAAAAGTGTAAAAATAAAATCGAAATATAACAAACAACCGAAACAATGAAATAACACCCCCTCAAAAAAAATCTCCATTTTCTCCTTTCGCCAGACCCATCTTCTCCTTTCGACAGATGGGAGTCTCACCGACGTGTTCCCTATAGCCAATGCCCCTTCAAAGTTCATTCATTTCAATCCTCTTACTCCCGCCCCATATAGGGCGTTACCTAATCCTTAAAGAACGACCCCTTTGTTGGGTCAAAATCTCCTAAAGAACGTCCCTTCTTGGGTCAAACACCCATAGCAACATCAACAATATTACGAGAATACATATTGAAATGAAGGAAGAAACTTTCACCAAATAATCAATTCGGCAACATTATCCAACTATGCCTTAACTCTTCAAAGGACCACCCATTATTTAACCACAAGCATTACAATCATCAAGGGGCTAGATACAATGTTGGAGAAGGGAGCATCGTCCTCTTATGTGATCACAATTTTAGTCAAGCCCGCTTCAATTCTTTATTCTTTGCAAGATTAAGCCTTCAAGAATGGCTCAACATTCACTATACCTCATTTCTTCGTTTTTTGCATATTGTTATTGATACCAAGACGGTGACACACAAAGTCAATGGTGTAATCTTGAAGAGACAACTTTGATGACTTCTATTTAGTTTTCATCCCATCCCTCGATAATTGGGGTCAACACCTCAACTTTAACCAGCTCATAACTATGCACAGATGTTATTTTGGTCAAGCTGGTCAAATCTATCTTTAAATAAAGTCCATCTATCCAAACAAATGATTTGCTCACTTGCTTATCAAAACCGCTTATAGCTGGTTAAACTTTTACATCCTTGATAAGCCACCATCAAGATGGTAACTATGTAATAATTTGCTAGCTAATAAGTTCTTCACCAATAATGCACAATGATTCTAGGGGCTGGCTTGACCCTAAAGATATACAAGAAGAGACTTAATTCTAGGCCTCATGATGAAACAGATAATTCCTTCACAAAATCACCAGAAGTATCTGACTGGCTTCCTAATTCGGAAGGTAAATACTTATGCAGTTGGTAACATCATAGCTTGAATGAAATGCGATTGGGGTTGTCCAAGAAAGCAAAATGACCACCACAAGCAAAACATAATTTTACGCTTTCGAGAAAAAGCTGACCACGGAGGGTTGCCCTCCATGGCCCGAGAGTGAAATGGCTTAAATCACACTTCAAAGTCATATTTTCGAGCATATACTGACATATACTTGGAATATGCCACAAACCCACATGGATGAGGGTTTTTCCCTTAGGGGCAACCCAAAAAACAGGACTCAAACATATCAGTGGAATGCTATTTCCATGCCCAATTCATAATTCATAAGGCAAGGCACCGTAATTTAACCATACCTTGCCCACAAGAATCTCGTCAGTGTGAGGCCCATACATGTCTGCTGTGTCTTGAAAAGTGATGCCCATATTCACTGCTTCATGAATTAGGCGGATCATGTCTTTCACCAGTTTGGGCAGGCCATAAAAAGCAGACATACCCATATATCCTCAGCTGAGTTTGGAGACCTCTAGCCCTTGAGAGTCAAGCTTGATCCACGATACCACAACCATTCCTAATGTTTGAATTTTTCATCCAAATGCTGCACTTCTTATAAGAAAGAAGACTTTTTATATCCATTGGTTTTGAAAGAAAGCTTCTCAGATAATAGAAACCTTGATTGCTACGTTGCTTATGAAAGAAAGTTTCCATGAAAATACCTCCAGCCCTTGAGAGCCAAGCTTGATCTTTGATACCATGGCCATGCCAAGTCTGTTGCCCCTTGAAGTGGCAACATGAAGAAGAGATGAAGATATGAAGAAAATTCTAAGTATTGGAGGAGCTATTAAGGAAAAGTATCAGGCTGAAAGAGAATCTAGGCCAGGTGAGTACCCCTGCCAAATCCTCTAGCCAAAACTAGCCATCCTTGATTTTTCCCAAATTTTTTGAGCCTATCTCCTATTTCTCCTCGAATTTCCCCTATCGCTAGCCAAATATGCTCTAAAGATGCCTAAAAATCCAAAAATGCCAAAAAATCTATACCTTTGCCAAGTGGCATCCTAGTCATCATCCTAAAGTGCCAAAGATGTCAAAAAGTCAAGTGAAAGTCAAAATAGAAAGTCAAAAGGCACACTTTCCAAAAAATACCCTTGCCACGTCATCAAGAGTCAAAATGCCACCTAGGATGGCCACCTTGCTCAAAAAAATGCTTTGTCATCCAACTTTGGTTATATCTTTGCCACTTGGGTCAAAATCATGCCACCTCATCAAAAATATCAAGGGGCATTTAAAATTTCGAAAATTCACTTAGGCAAAAAGCCATGTTTGACTTCGCCACATCATCCTTCACTATGCCAAGTCATCATTTCATCATATCACCATCCATTGCCCAGTCACCATTGATTCACCTTTTTTTAGCCAAAAAATCAAAGTGCCATTTTCCAAAATTTGACCACATCATCTTGTAGCCCCAATGAAAATATGCCACCTGGCACAAAAAATTTCCAAAAAAGACCTTATATAGACCCTTGAATTCCACTTCTTGGGAATCGTGCCCTTTGAAAAAATATAAAAAAATTGTCCTATTCTACCCCGACCTAGATTCCTTTTCAGCCAATCACCCCCCTCCACGTGGCTCACCCGGGCGTGTGGGGCGGTGGAGGTACCGAATCCCACGTGGGCAAGACACGTCAATTTACAAGTTTGCGTGGATCGGGCTATATATCCACAGGGCTGACTTTTCGATTTCGGCCTGTGGGATATATCCCTTGAAGAAAATACTGCCAAAGACCATTAGGGTTCTATGATTCTCGGCTTCCCGCGCACTTTGAGTGATGCAGAGCAGTTCGCCTGATCATAACCGACTTCTGAAACCAATCGAATCATGAAGAGGATGCCGAATTAATGGAGATCATGCCAAGAACAGAATATTGCCTATTTTTGGGAAAGAAGAGTTCGTAGCCATATGCAGACAAATTGGAGCTCTAACTACCACGACCGCGGGTCTATAAAGATGATCCGAGCCGTATTCCACAACAGGAGAGGAGATTTTTGATTAGAAACCCGCCCTTGTTCTTGAAAGCCAAGATTTTTGAAGTTCTGATACAAATTCTATTTCAGAGTGATCAAATGGATTACCTGACAGTGTATTATGTTCCTAAGATAATCTGAGAAAAGTTTTCTTGAGCAATTCATGGTGTTTCCCCTTTCTTCAATCGATTTCTGAGTTTTTTTTCAAAAAAATTAGGGTTTTCCCATTTTTTACGTGCCAGCCCATTTCTGGCGAACTTTGCCACGAATTCCCCATCAATCTTGATCAACAAATGAGTTGAAATCAATTCAAGTTATCTGATATTATCTAGATTTAGCTAAATTAATAGCTATTACGCGAGGTTTGTTCCAAAATTTCATTTGCATTCAAAGGAAGCTTGACTGCATCCCAAAGTTTTTTCTTCAATCATTTTCACCACTTTGTTACAGAAAACATCCCAGTCATACACCTGCATTCACATATCACCTTATTTCCTCACATTTGCACCCCTTTTCTCATCTTTTCACATCCCCTCACCACATCTTTGGCTCTCTGCACCCTAAACACAGAATTTGGCAAGTATCTTTTAGGAAATCCCACAATTTAGAGATTTGTGCATCACAGTTTTTGCAAGGATTCTGTGAAAGACAACATCTTTTGGAGGTCCTACCGGGATTCTCTAAAAAACTCTTGCAAAAACTTGAGAGCCCTCATGGTGAGGCACCCAAGGAAGACTGTACAGGATATGGATGGTGATGGAGAGCCTAGCCACGCCCGAAGATATGCCTTTGGAGCACGGGTTAGCGGCAAAGGCTCCAGCAGCCAGCTGACACCTCTAGGCAACTATCTTGACCCTATCTTCAGGTTGGAGGCGCCTCCTTCCACCCCTTTATGATGAAAAGAAACCCCTTGAGGTATTTCTAAACTCATTTGATGATTATTTTAGGAATCATGCTCCTAGAGGTATGACTAAGTTGGAATTGTTCAAGCTTTCTCTATCGATGATCTTGCTACTAAATGGTTTAACACTCAAAGAAAGATTTATGGTGTTCACATTTGAAGAGATGAGGAGCAGATTCATTGATAGGTTTGGCGAATCTGTGACTCCACGAAACTTTGCTTCAGCAATTGCATTCTCTTTCTATTAGAAGTGATGAAAGCATAGAAGCTTATGTTGATAGATTTGGAGAGCATGTGATAAAGTGTGAGTCAAAGGGTGTTGATAATCCTCCTTTGCATCGATCAACTTTGCTTTCTTGCATGGTTTGAAGTTCGGACCTCCTGTTTACAAGAAGTTAATGAAGATACATCAACAACAACGTTTTGAGACATTACCAAGGGTATTTTCCAAAGCAATTGAGATCAGCAGGCTAAGGGCTGCATTTTCTACTTTTTGAGCACGTTGATCTTGATTATTTCAATGATTTAGAGACTAACTATGAACACATGTGTACAAAGTGAAGAAGAAAAATTCTTTTGAAGAAGATATGAGAGAAGAGATTTCTAAGTTGCAAGCTACTAACCTCAAAATTGCAACCAACATGCCAGGACTGAGACACTTATGGAGGTTACCAAGCAACTCTCTGAGAGCTCAAGAAGGCTCCGACACCCGAGATGAGGCATCCGACTTCAAGTCTTGATTCTACACAAAGTAGAAAGCACTTGTACCCTCTTGTAGAAGCCAGGCCATTCAAAAAGTAATTGCTGGTCCAAGCCTTGCCCTAGATGTGATAGAAAGGGCCACACAGTAAGGAGTGCCACTGTTTGTTCATATTGTAAAAAGAACAGGCCATTATAAACACAGTGCAAGATCAAAGAGTATATGTTGAAAGATAAAAAGGTAAGATCAGTAGATGCATCCTCTTCTCATCTTTGTTTCTCGATTCTGATGTAGAAGGAGGTGATGAACTTCGAAGAGAAGAAGAGGTCTTGGCATTTGGTACTCCCTATAGCCTAAGATCCGGACCTCAGCAAACCAACATGCCTAGAAATAGCATAGCTCCTCTGCCCTCTATGGTTCTGAGCGGTTTCACCTCAAAATGACAGCCCTTCTTTGTGTTAGGTGAAGTTGACCAGGTGTTGAAGTCTACTAGAGTCACCCTAGATGTTTTGACCTTGTTAAGAATAGCACCTTCCTATAGAGAGCGTGTCAAAACACTTATAGAGGAGAGTTCGAGAACCTATTGTCCACAACATCTCTAGAGTTGGGAAAGACCCCGATATATTCTCATGTGAAGCTCAAGTCGAAGGTAAAACACTCTCTAAAGTCATCTTGGATGGAGGCTCGGTATAAAATATCATGCCTTTACATATTATGGACTCTTTAGAGTTAAAAATCATACGCAACACCAATTATTAAAATCTTTTTGCTAATGAGAGTGTACAACCAAAAGGAGTCGTTAATGATGTCTTGACGGATGTAGGGGGCATCAAGATGACCACGGACTTTGTTGTAGTACAGTTTCCTTCTCAGTTAGGCAGCTATGACCTTCTTTTGGGCGGAAATGGCTCAAGGTGGTTTCTCAAAGCAGTTAGGGGAGGAGGTAAATGCACAATAACGGATGGTAAGCAAGAAGTCACACTCTACAACCCGGGAAGGTAAACTCCAAGAAAAATTTGCCTTTTCAATTGATGATGCACTAATTTATAAAGATGTAGGTGTGTACAACATCTATGTAGATCCACTTTTGGAAGAAGAAGAGCAAAAACTTGATGAGCATACTCATACATTGTTCTTTGATGGCGGTTGTAGCGAGAAGTTGAGCCTAGCTTTGTCTTTCTTTGCCATCATTAAAAGCCCGAAGGCTTTGACAATTGGCCAAAACACAAGAATTCACAAAATATAACCTCTAATGAGGCAGAGTATCAAGCTTTGATTGCAGGTCTCCAGGAAGCTTACATGATGGGAATCAAGAAGCTGAATATAAAGGGGGACTCTCAGCTCGTGTGCAATCAAGTCCAAGAGGTATACCAAACCAAGCATTCAAGGTTAGTGCAACTTAAAGAAGAGGTTTTGGGACTATTAGACAAATTTGAGGCCTGGACTATAGAGCATATCCCTAGGCATTTGAATAGTGAAGTAGACAGGCTAGCTAAAGGTACCATATTGGATTTTTTAGCTGAAGGAGCCTTTCAGGAAGAAGAGCTGAACCTCTCACAGACTTGCCCAATTCTAACTATAGGGATAGAGGAGGCAAGCAGAGAGCAAGTCATTTGTATCCAAAAGAATGGCCAAACTAGAACCCTGAAAGTTGGTCCAAAAGCTCCTGAGCCTTGCTTTAACTCATTTCCTATGCTGTGTCAAGAATTCTCAGATGTCTTTGCTTGGGATTACTCTGAACTAAAAGGAATTCCCCCCTCTAAAGCAAAATTTGAAATAAAAGTAAAAGAGGGCTCTGATCCTGTTCAGCAGAAATTAAGGAGGATAAATTCTGTCTTGCTGCCACTTATCTATGAAGAATTAAAAACTATGGAGAGTTCTAAGCTGATATGTGAGACATTGGAACCTGAGTGGTTGTCTTGCATTGTGCCAGTCAAGAAGAGAAGTGGCCAACTTAGAATTTGTATTGATTATAGAGATATCAATAAGGTTACAATCAAAGACTGCTATCCCCTACCGTTTCTAGAAGAAGTTTTGCATACCATGAGTGGAAAAGAAGTCTATTCTCTTATGGATGGCTTCTCTGGTTTCAACCAAATAGAAGTTGATCCTTTATCACAGCAAAAAACCGCCTTCATTACACCTTGGGGAACTTATATGATGCTAAGAATGCCATTTGGCTTGAAAAATGCCCCTGCAACCTTTCAGAGGGCAATGAACAATATTTTTGAGTCATTATCTCCCCAAGATTTTAGGGCTTTTCTGGATGATTTGACTCTGGCCACCTCTTTGGAAGATCATCTCAAAACAATCACTAATATGTTTTTCTTTGTGCGAGATCCATGGGTGTGAACTTAAATCCAAAAGAAGTGTTTGTTTTTTTGACCCGACAAAAGGTGTCTTTGTTAGGCCATCGGATATCGAGAAGAAGGAGTTCGATTCTTTGCGCACAAGGCGACAATAGTTCTCGACCTCCCAGTACCTAAAACATTGAAGCAGATCAAAGGTTTTATTGGTACACTTCAAGGCTTGAGGATCTACATCCCAAACTTCTCTCACATTTTGAGACCTATCACCAAGCTCACCAAAGTAGGGTATGTATCTAAAAATACAAGTCAAAAAAGTTCCAGTTAGTGGAATGAAGATTGCCAAAGGGCATTTGAATTGATCAAAGAAGAGCTCTGCAAAAAGAAGGTAACACTTCTTGCCCCTAAACCAAATGAAGATTTCCAAGTTTATATAACAGTTACATCATTTGCTGTAGGATTAGCCTTATTTCAGAACAAAAGGGTACTAAATTATGCGAGGAAGCGGTGGTCGGAACCACGAGGTGAATTACCCAAATCCTAGAGAAGTCTGCTGCTGCTGCCCTAATATTTTTGACCACTAAATTCCCCCATCTTCTGATGCAAGCTCCAAAGATTCAAGTCTATATGAAGGTCAATCCTCTTCCAATGTTGTATGGTAAACAAGCCCTGAAGACCAAGTTCTATAAGTGGGCTGCCATGCTTCAAGACTTTGCCATTGAAGTCCATCTTGTCAAAGCAGAAAAGGATCCGAGTAGTTTCATACCCTATGCCTTCTACAAATATGATTTGACCTCGAAGAGGATCAAGCAGAAGAAGAAGTATGTCATTTAGTTGGAGAAGCCAGGTCTTGGATGCAACCCATTGTCAATTATCTAAGACATCAAGAGGTCCCTGCCACATTTTCACCATCTGAGAAAGTTAAGTTTAGAAAAAGATGTCTAACATATGTCTTTTGGTTGAGGACATTTTATGTAGAAAGATGCCTTCCACAGTTTTGTTGAGGTGCTTGGTGAAGAAGAACAAGTACAAGCTCTAAGACATGCTCATGACCTCTGCTGTGGTGGACATTATTTCTATGGATGCCACAGCCAAGAAAATTCTAAGTTCTGGATACTATTGGCCTACACTTCATCATGATGTCAAAAGGTACGTCAGAGTTGTTACATTTGTCAAAAGCATGCCGACAAACGCTGAAAGGTACCTCCCCTTTCACCTATTGTGGCCCCTGGCCCATTTCTTGTTTGGGGATTAGATTTTGTTGGTCCTATACACCCATCTTCCTCTGCCCGGACATGAATACATCCTAGTTGCTCTGAGACTTCTTCACTAAATGGGCTGAAGCAACTCTATTAACAAGTGCCAATCACGGATACCACAAGTTTCCCTCTTGTCTAATATATGTGCTAGGTTTGGAGTACCATTGAAGATTGTTTTACGACGGAGGAACGCCTTTGTGAATGAAGTAATAGACAAGCTTACCCAATTGCTTGAGATAAGACATACAAAAGTTACGCTTACTACCCTCCCGGGAAATGGCGGAGGCGAGAATCCACCAATAAGACTCGATATCCATTATGAAGAAGGCGGTAGATAGGTTTCAAGAAGTTGGCATACAAAGTTGATCTATGCCCTCTCGGTCCTCTGAAACCACTTATAAAGTGGCTATAAAAAACACTCTTGCCTCTATTGTATATGGTACTAGCGTCATTCTACCCTTTGAGTTCGCGGTACTTTTCGCCAAGGATGATGCAAATACAAGTCAAAAGTGAAGAGGATGCTATTTGGTGCGGAGTTGCAGCCAGATGCTAGCCCTTGAGGAACTTCGAGATGAGACTCTCTGGTGATAACAGATCACAAGATGAAAATCAAGAAGAAATTTGACAAACAAGCAAGAGAAGTCAACTATCAGTCGGTGATTTGGTGCTTAAGTTAGCTAGAAACAAAGATCCCACTCTAGGTAAGTTTTACGCAAATTGGGAAGGTCCATTTGTCATTTCTTCACATGCTTGGAGTAAACTCATATTACTTACAAGAGTTAGAGTCTCCAGAGAATTTTGCCAAATCCTCTCAATGCACAACTTGAAAGCTTATTGGATCTAAACTAGCTAATGCTAGTTAGTATAGTTGTAGGTAGTCTAAAAAAAGGTTGAAGTAGTTGAAATTGTTCTAGATATGATTAAGTCGACACTATGGGGAGAAAACAATAAAAAGAAGAAAAGCTGAAAAGAAAAAGTATGTGTTTTGATCTTTAACATTGTCATTTGCAGGTTCATTAGTTGTTCTGTTTAAAGCCAGCCAGAAAAACCATTGCCTCCTAAAGTTGTGCTCACATGCAGGAACTCAAAACCATCATGAACAGTTTGCTGAACATCTCGTGATGAATACCAGGATTGAAGTACTAATCTGAGTCATCATGTCATTTGCAGGACCATCCTAGTCTTCCATACCATTCATTTCTCATTTATTGGCCTCCCATTCATATAAGCCTTGCTCATACTTTTATTCATCACCTACAGGCTGCTATTCATCCCTGTGCATCATAAAAAGCAGCCTCCTAACTCTCTATTTCATGTCATTTGCAGGATCATCCTTTACCCACTAGCCAGCCTTATACCACCACCATTTTTTCTTTTGGGCAAATTTGCAGGACCATTACATCTTCTAGAATGTGTCTGCACCCTTCCATAACATTCTAGCTTCATCCAAGACTCCTACAAGAATGGGTAGCTGAAATCCCAAAAGTATCAAGTTTTATTCACAAGATCATTGAAGCAGATTTTGGACGTTCCCCCCAAGTTTCAACACTTATGGGAAGTCAAAAGAACATGGTAGCAGACCCTACAAGTTACAAATGTCCAAAAGTTGCTGCTGTGTTCAAAGTTGCAAAATTCATCACCACAAATGTGAATATGTAGCATTATAACAGGGGGTTTTTTTTGTAATTTTATACGCTTTTTGGCATGGTTTTCATATGATTTCATGGG
Source organism: Isoetes taiwanensis (assembly GCA_021234155.1). Taxonomy (NCBI): domain Eukaryota; kingdom Viridiplantae; phylum Streptophyta; class Lycopodiopsida; order Isoetales; family Isoetaceae; genus Isoetes; species Isoetes taiwanensis. The sequence continues at coordinate 2,198,487 of JAJEKV010000052.1, forward strand.
CGTATTGCACGAGGCATACTAATCAGTATATCTAGAGTGCACAATGTGATTCTCATATTTGAATGGCATTTTACCTATGATTTTGCAATGGTTTTTGCATTGAATATTTTTCCCTTATAAAAAAAAATGCAAAGAATGCATGCAAGGATCGAGGACCTTGATTTTAGGGTCTGTGGGCTGCGTTTGTGGGCTTATTCTAGGGTTTCAGGATAGGTGCAGACTGAAGGAGGTAAGACTCACCATTTTTTACAGGGAGTCTATGGAGCAGCTGTGTCGTGATGCTATCAACAGCTTTTGATATGCCGAATCAGGCTCTCTGAGAGCTTCTCTTTAAAATTCGAAGCAGATTTGCAGTTTTCAGCTGCCTAGGTTTTGCGTTTTAGATGGGACATTAGGTATGGACATGGTTTCCTCTCTCCCAAAATCTGAGCAAGCTAGCATTCTCCAAGTGCCAGAGAACGTGTTAACAGATGAGGATCATCTTTTTGAAGACCAAGTACACAAAGCAATCTTGCTTGAACAGGTGTGACTTCTGTAATTGTGATGTCTCGAGATTATTGGTCGTTATTGAAGGCAGCAGAAATTTAACCTGTTTTTAGATCGGGGAAGGAAACCCAGATGGCAATCCTCTGTTCTGGGATTTGGGAAGGAAATCAGATGCCAAGCTTCAATCTGTTCAGTCCGGCAAGGCAGCCTTGTGATACAGATGGGTGGCTTATATTGGGCAGCCAGGATTACGCCAAACCGTCTGCATGGAAACGGATTCTTCCCTGAGTGCGATTTTTTTTCTATTTAGGAAACAAATGCAAGAGAAGTTATTGATCAACAGAGGTGAGAATTTCTGTGCAGAAAACACTTATCAATGTTAAATTTTAACACTACACATATTGTTTGATTTATCCAGACAGCCCGATGAAGCAACCAAAGTAGAGAGGGATATTTTATCTGAACGTTACGATCCAGGGGCACTTAAGGTGGATGACTTGTAAAAGCTTTCGTGCTGGCATACTGTACTAGAAATCTAAAGCTCTTCATGTGCTTGCAGGAGAGACTCCTGAAGATGACATCTGAACATCGAGCAGAGGTTGCCTCTAAGCGGGGAAGATCTACTCATCATGTACAAGGTAGCCTTAGCACACACTACAACAGTTCATTCTTATGAGAAGGGATATTTATTTTGTTCATAAGCATGTCTAGTGGCTCTTATCATTTCTCCAGCAAATTAATCGGTTGAATTGATCATCGGTATTATTTTCTGTTCAAAATCTCTGTGTCTTCCATTTTCTTGCTTGCTTCAATGCAGATAAGATCCTCTTTTTGCTTGAAAATTATTTCATGTAAAGAATTTTACTGTAAGACCCTTCCTGTAAGACCCTTCCTGTTCATTGCTAAAGCTGTGTCAACATTCGATGCTCTAGTTATTGGCGAGAGGTAACGTGATGCTAATTTGAGAGTTTTATTGGGGACCTTTACAATTATGCCTTGCTGCATGATAGTTCGTCGTATTGTGCTGGCTGAAGGTTTGGGACGTATTTCACATACCAATGGACTAATGGTCTTGTTTTGAGTGGAGGTGAAAATAATTTTGGAGACTTTATCTTCCTTAAACTTGTTGACAGTGTATAAGTGTATCATGCCCCTGTCAAACTCGAATATTTATTAGTGTCTCAAACAAATTGCATACAATTCATGAAACACTTGACATTTATTAAGACACAGTGCCGTCATTGGAGAGAATATTGTTATGTTATTGCAAATTGGCTGCTTTCTTCTATGTTCTCATTATATTTTATATAAGTAGACAATACAGAAATTGGGAATCTCTTATAGGCAGGTCGCAAGAGGCGATTATTTCGGCTAGGCCATAGGCTAGCGGCAAAGTTAGTTATAGGCTTCTCTTTAAAATTCGAGAGCGGTGCGTTTCGTTGTATGTGCACACCAAATTGTATGTTTGACATTGTGTGCGGTGGCTTGCTAATCTATGTAACCATATTTGTGAGTATATCCGACTTTTATTGTGAATGCTTGCCATGGCAAAAACAGGGCTTGCATTGACACCAGCACATGTTACCATATACAATGTGCAGTTCACAATAGTTTACACGATTCTTGTATTGCAATATTCAGATACCGATAATGAATATAATGTACTCATAGTTGTTTGCAATGGAAATAATTTGTTTGTCTTGATGTTATTGTGCTTTTTAGTAATTAATATTTAGGCCCATAAACTTTACCTATGTTTGCTTTGGTTGGGGCCCGAAGGGCCCAAATTTTTTTTTTATATAACAATAAACACACAACTACCATTAATATTATTAACACAAACCATTGCATTTAACACATTTAAATTAAAATCCCCCTTAAACCCCCTTTGGTTTGGGTGCATATTCACCGCGGGGGGGGTTACGAGGGGCCGAGCCCCAAAAATATATTTACAATACATGTACAAGATTAACACCATTAAGTACATTCTCTCAAATCTTATAGTATTTTGCAAACTTTAATATACAGTATACAAAAACTTGTACATGCATACCCCACAAACGAGGATCGCTATGTACGGTCCAGATCTTGGAATAAAGGGCAAATATGCCTATCCGACAGCTCTCGTTGCCCGGAGTAACCCCCCGTGTGAATATGCACCCAAACCAAAGGGGGTTTAAGGGGGATTTTAATTTAAATGTGTTAAATGCAATGGTTTGTGTTAATAATATTAATGGTAGTTGTGTGTGAAGTACATATAGTTCTATCCAGTTTCCTATTCTGGCACCATTTTCCATTCATGAAGACCTCAAGAAAACCTTATATTATCTCAGGAACAGGATATGCATTGATTTGGCATTCACTCTCATATATTTGCACTTTTCAGAGCTTTTATGCTGCATTCTAAGAAGCTCTGATATTTCAGAACAGGATAATTCAGATCCAGATGTCAGGAGAAGTTTTTAACAGGTTTCAAGGCTGGGGGACCAGCCATTTTTCTTTTTAAAAAGATGTTGCCCCTTGAAGTGGCAACATGAAGAAGAGATGAAGATATGAAGAAAATTCTAAGTATTGGAGGAGCTATTAAGGAAAAGTATCAGGCTGAAAGAGAATCTAGGCCAGGTGAGTACCCCTGCCAAATCCTCTAGCCAAAACTAGCCATCCTTGATTTTTCCCAAATTTTTTGAGCCTATCTCCTATTTCTCCTCGAATTTCCCCTATCGCTAGCCAAATATGCTCTAAAGATGCCTAAAAATCCAAAAATGCCAAAAAATCTATACCTTTGCCAAGTGGCATCCTAGTCATCATCCTAAAGTGCCAAAGATGTCAAAAAGTCAAGTGAAAGTCAAAATAGAAAATCAAAAGGCACACTTTCCAAAAAATACCCTTGCCACGTCATCAAGAGTCAAAATGCCACCTAGGATGGCCACCTTGCTCAAAAAAATGCTTTGTCATCCAACTTTGGTTATATCTTTGCCACTTGGGTCAAAATCATGCCACCTCATCAAAAATATCAAGGGGCATTTAAAATTTCGAAAATTCACTTAGGCAAAAAGCCATGTTTGACTTCGCCACATCATCGTTCACTATGCCAAGTCATCATTTCATCATATCACCATCCATTGCCCAGTCACCATTGATTCACCTTTTTTTAGCCAAAAAATCAAAGTGCCATTTTCCAAAATTTGACCACATCATCTTGTAGCCCCAATGAAAATATGTAGCATTATAACAGGGGGTTTTTTTTGTAATTTTATACGCTTTTTGGCATGGTTTTCATATGATTTCATGGGCGTATTGCACGAGGCATACTAATCAGTATATCTAGAGTGCACAATGTGATTCTCATATTTGAATGGCATTTTACCTATGATTTTGCAATGGTTTTTGCATTGAATATTTTTCCCTTATAAAAAAAAATGCAAAGAATGCATGCAAGGATCGAGGACCTTGATTTTAGGGTCTGTGGGCTGCGTTTGTGGGCTTATTCTAGGGTTTCAGGATAGGTGCAGACTGAAGGAGGTAAGACTCACCATTTTTTACAGGGAGTCTATGGAGCGGTACATCGTGATGCTATCAACGACTTTTGATATGCTTAGAATCAAAGCTCTCGAGAGAGCTTCTCTTTAAAATTGAAGCGATTTTGCGGTTTTCAATTTTTAGGTTTTATGCTTTTAGATGGGACATTAGGTATGGACATGGTTTCCTCTCTCCCAAAATCTGAGCAAGCTAGCATTCTCCAAGTGCCAGAGAACGTGTTAACAGATGAGGATCATCTTTTTGAAGACCAAGTACACAAAGCAATCTTGCTTGAACAGGTGTGACTTCTGTAATTGTGATGTCTCGAGATTATTGGTCGTTATTGAAGGCAGCAGAAATTTAACCTGTTTTTAGATCGGGAAGGAAACCCGGATGGCAATCCTCTGTTCGGGATTTGGGAAGGAAATCGATGCCAAGCTTCAATGCATTCAGTCCGGCAAAGGCACCTTGTGATCTGGATGGGTGGCTTATATTGGGCAGCTGAGATTACGCCAAAACCGTCGCATGGAAAGCGGATTCTTCCCTCGAAAAGCGATTTTTTTCTATTTAGGAAACAAATGCAAGAGAAGTTATTGATCAACGAGGTGAGAATTTCGTCGTGCGTAAAACACTTATCAATGTTAAATTTTAACACTACACATATTGTTTGATTTATCCGAACTGACCCATGAAGCAACCAAAGTAGAGAGGGATATTTTATCCGAACGTTACGATCCGGGGCACTTAAGGTGGATGACTTGTAAAAGCTTTCGTCTTTGGCATCTTGTACTAGAAATCTAAAGCTCTTCATGTGCTTGCAGGAGAGACTCCTGAAGATGACATCTGAACATCGAGCAGAGGTTGCCTCTAAGCGGGGAAGATCTACTCATCATGTACAAGGTAGCCTTAGCACACACTACAACAGTTCATTCTTATGAGAAGGGATATTTATTTTGTTCATAAGCATGTCTAGTGGCTCTTATCATTTCTCCAGCAAATTAATCGGTTGAATTGATCATCGGTATTATTTTCTGTTCAAAATCTCTGTGTCTTCCATTTTCTTGCTTGCTTCAATGCAGATAAGATCCTCTTTTTGCTTGAAAATTATTTCATGTAAAGAATTTTACTGTAAGACCCTTCCTGTAAGACCCTTCCTGTTCATTGCTAAAGCTGTGTCAACATTCGATGCTCTAGTTATTGGCGAGAGGTAACGTGATGCTAATTTGAGAGTTTTATTGGGGACCTTTACAATTATGCCTTGCTGCATGATAGTTCGTCGTATTGTGCTGGCTGAAGGTTTGGGACGTATTCCACATACCAATGGACTAATGGTCTTGTTTTGAGTGGAGGTGAAAATAATTTTGGAGACTTTATCTTCCTTAAACTTGTTGACAGTGTATCGTGTATCATGCCCCCTGTCAAACTCAGCCATTTATTAGTGTCTCAAACAAATTGCATACAATTCATGAAACACTTGACATTTATTAAGACCTGGTGCCGTCATTGGAGAGAATATTGTTATGTTATTGCAAATTGGCTGCTTTCTTCTATGTTCTCATTATATTTTATATAAGTAGACAATACAGAAATTGGCAATCTCTTATAGGCAGGTCGCAAGAGGCCGATTTCGAGCGCCGGCCATAGGCTAGCGGCAAAGTTCGTTATAGGCTTCTCTTTAAAATTCGAGGCAGATTTGCAGTTCGTTGTATGTGCACACCAGCTTGTATGTTTGACATTGTGTGCAGGCTGGCTTGCTAATCTATGTAACCATATTTGTGAGTATATCCGACTTTATTTGTGAATGCTTGCCATGGCAAAACAGGCTTGCATTGACACCAGCACATGTTACCATATACAATGTGCAGTTCACAATAGTTTACACGATTCTTGTATTGCAATATTCAGATACCGATAATGAATATAATGTACTCATAGTTGTTTGCAATGGAAATAATTTGTTTGTCTTGATGTTATTGTGCTTTTTAGTAATTAATATTTAGGCCCATAAACTTTACCTATGTTTGCTTTGGTTGGGGCCCGAAGGGCCCAAATTTTTTTTTTATATAACAATAAACACACAACTACCATTAATATTATTAACACAAACCATTGCATTTAACACATTTAAATTAAAATCCCCCTTAAACCCCCTTTGGTTTGGGTGCATATTCACACGGGGGGTTACGTAGGGCAGCGAGAGCCTTCGGATGGGCATATATGCCTTATATTCCTTGATGTGGACCGTAGATAGCGTTCCTCGTTTGTGGGGTATCCTTGTATGAATTTTTGTATACTGTATGCTTAGGTGTGGAAAATACTATAAGATTTCAGTTAATATACTATAAGGTGTGAATTTGATACGTATAATATAATTTAAGGGCTCTCATTTGCCCTCGTGACCCCGTGTTAATATGCACCCAAACCAAAGGGGGTCAAAGGGGGATTTTGCTATGTTCTTTTATAGTGCAATGGTTTATGTTAGAGTAAGAATTGAATTTTGAAAAATATTGCGTAGAGTTATGAAATACAATAATTAAAATATGAAATATGAAATAAGAAATTATAAAATATTATAACTAAAATATTATAAGATATCAAGTCAAATTTGTAAGCTTTGTGGGATTTGAACCCACATACATAATATCCATGTACATCTATGTACATCTGTGACAGCAGTAGCACATCTTATGGGATTTGAAGCCTATATACTACTAGTAGCAATTGTAGATACGAACTTGTGAAAATCGCAACATGATTACCATGACTAGACATGTACTGTAAGTAAAACCAAAGAAGTGCTAGATAGGTGATGTTGCAGTAGCTCTAAATTTTTCGGAGCAGCCCGTATAGAACACCTGCATGCTTCTCTGTAGATTCACTTAAAAACCCTGCCTCAGCTTTCGGTTGAGTGTATCCAATGCACCTGAATCTATCAAACTTAATAAGCTGCAAAAATTTCTTGCAAGTTTTTACGAGGCATTCGGGTCACCTCCTTCCAAGACTTGGCACTCACGGGTGTAGTTGCGGATATAAAAAACTTTCTGAATTGAATTCTCTGCCACCAGCTTTCCTAAGACCTCCAACCATGATTGCACATCCACCATGTTCAGCAAGGTAAGGTGCTAACACAGCACTGTATGCCATAACTCTAAGTGGAAAACAAGCACGACAATACAGATACCCCTTATAAAATGGTTTGCCAGAGAAGTTGACATACAGGGGTCTTAGCATTGGCTACAAGTTTCCATGCATAAGTTTTGAATCATATACCCTAGTTGTAGAGTCGTTTCCTGAGGAATAAGCTGCCACTATAACTTTAAAGCTTCTGGAGCTACAACTAAAGCATGCAAGAGATGCCACCGGAAGGTTTTGTAAGGGGTTGCAGACCGCCTGAATGTGTCACTACTCAGTTATAAATCTGTGAAATAGAATCAAGCACAAGTTAAATTTAGAACAACAGAAGCCAAACCGTCATAGAAAGCATCTGTTTTGATCTACCAGAAGATAAGATTTCAAGAACCGGGAACCCTAGAAAAGTGCTCCAAATGAAGGGGAAATCCGCCGGAATGCGAAGATGAAGCAAGGGCGGAAATCTTGGGAAGGAAAAAACGTGTAATGCAAGCATGAAAGGGGGGATGGAGAGGGCGCCGGGCTGGTTATGGAACCCTAAAGTTTGGGCACACGATGGTTGCATGGCAAGGGTTTTTTCTTGTTTTTTTTTTCCTTTTTTAAAGAATACCCCAATTGTAAACCGTTAAATTTAAAACCATGCATTCAATCTGCGCCATTGAAAAGAGTAAGGGGTGCCAATTACAACCCTTTTTAAAAAAACTTAATAGACAAAACATTATAAATTTAATCGTGACCGCTCGATGCTGCCTCTCATAAAAAATGAATGGTCAAGATAAGCGTCACTCTAGAAATACTGTTTAGTATGCCTAGATGAATACGGCAATGAAATCATAGGAAAACCTTTGTAAATATCGTACAAAAACACAAAGATGACCCCCTGTCATTATGCTAGATATACATGTACAAAATTAACACCATTAAGTACATTCTCTCAAATCTTATAGTATTTTGCAAACTTTAATATACAGTATACAAAAACTTGTACATGCATACCCCACAAACGAGGATCGCACGTGGGCAAGACACGTCAATTTACAAGTTTGCGTGGATCGGGCTATATATCCACAGGGCTGACTTTTCGATTTCGGCCTGTGGGATATATCCCTTGAAGAAAATACTGCCAAAGACCATTAGGGTTCTATGATACTTTCGGCTTCCCGCACTTTGAGTGATGCGAGCGGTTCCTTTGATCATAACCGACTTACGAAACCAATCGAATCATGAAGAGGATGCGAATTAATGGAGATCATGCCAAGAACGAGAATATTGCCTATTTTTGGGAAAGAAAGAGTTCGTAGCCATATCTGGGACAAATTGGAGCTCTAACTACCCTGACACAGGTCTATAAAGATGATCCGAGCCGTATTCCACAACAGGAGAGGAGATTTTTGATTAGAAACCTGCCCTTGTTTTTGAAAGCCAAGATTTTTGAAGTTCTGATACAAATTCTATTTCAGAGTGATCAAATGGATTACCTGACAGTGTATTATGTTCCTAAGATAATCTGAGAAAAGTTTTCTTGAGCAATTCATGGTGTTTCCCCTTTCTTCAATCGATTTCTGAGTTTTTTTTCAAAAAAATTAGGGTTTTCCCATTTTTTACGTGCCAGTCCATTTCTGGCGAACTTTGCCACGAATTCCCCATCAATCTTGATCAACAAATGAGTTGAAATCAATTCAAGTTATCTGATATTATCTAGATTTAGCTAAATTAATAGCTATTCTGCCAGAATTTGTTCCAAAATTTCATTTGCATTCAAAGGAAGCTTGACTGCATCCCAAAGTTTTTTCTTCAATCATTTTCACCACTTTGTTACAGAAAACATCCCAGTCATACACCTGCATTCACATATCACCTTATTTCCTCACATTTGCACCCCTTTTCTCATCTTTTCACATCCCCTCACCACATCTTTGGCTCTCTGCACCCTAAACACAGAATTTGGCAAGTATCTTTTAGGAAATCCCACAATTTAGAGATTTGTGTATCACAGTTTTTGCAAGGATTCTGTGAAAGACAACAAAGTCCTTGAAGTCGTCATTCTAATGCAACATTTTAATAGAAAGTCGGAGTATATCGATACAAAGTAGATAACGAATAACAAATAATCCATCTCGAATCCTTCAGCTAAGGATACGGGGATTTGCCCAGACAGACACAAATTTACAAGAAAAGAGCGTCAAGATTGCTTACCTTCTTAAGAAATCATCTGGAAACAAGAAGTCTGTTCCTATGCTCTAGACATGAAACCGAAAACGCAGGGGGCCTCCAAAGAGGCTGTTGGAAATCCGACTCTGTTGGTCTCAAACAAGTGTAGGTCTGGAAAATACTTGAAGATCTGGGCCTCCCAACAGCAGGAACATATAAAGGACGACAAATGAAAGTGAGAAGAGGCCATAGAAAGTAAAGACGCGAGGAAATTAGAGGAAATTAGTGCAGGATGGTTGCTTTGGACTATCTGGAAAAGACGAAGATTGGTAATCTTCAAAGGTCTGGATGTGGCAGATAATCGTGTTCTCCAAGAAGCTCAAGGTTACATTGTAAAATCGTATCATTGTTCTTCACTTGCCCCTCGCAAGAGGCGATTGATTTTTGAGGAGTTTTTGGATGTGCACTCTTATGCTTAGGCAGGTTGCTTCACTTGGTGGGTCTCCGCTTATCCGCTGAGATTTTATTCCTGTCTCTGCATTTATACTTGTATTTGACTCTTTGATTGAATAAAGTCTGACGTCCTTCAACAAAAAAAAAAAAAAAAAAAAAAAAAAAAAATTAGTGCAAGATAATTTAAATTGACCTGAATCGGATGCCTAAAAAAACAATTGAAATGTCGTTTACATATTTTTCATACCATTTTGAAGCGTAATTAGGCCACTTTGAAGCCTAATTAGATAAAAGTGATATAAATTAAATACTTTAGATGATGCCCTTCTGTGAGCTGAGGGTATGTCTGCTTGATTTTTATTTTGTTGACACCTTTTAAAGGATGCCAATTCATATATGTTGTCATTTTCATTATTTTGCTAGCTCTTTCTTTCACTCCATGTTCATTACCTCTGGGAGCTTTTCCCCCGTCATCAGGTTTTTTCGGAACACATAAAAGATAATTTGGTGCATGCCACATGTGCATTCATACTATTATATTGCAATTGCATTAAGTATGTTTGCTTCAAAAAAATAGCATTTTTATATTATTTTCTACACCGCAAATATGCTTTTTGAATCTAACTAAAATGACAGATCCACAAGTCCAGCTGGCTTGAAAATGAATTTCATGTATTTGTTGGCTGGAAACAAAACAATTCCGCAAGACAAAAGAAAGGGTATAAAACAATGGGAAAGGTCAATAAAACAATTCCGCAAGACAAAAGAAAGGGTGTTAAAACAATGGGAAAGGTCAATAGAGAAGTGGATGATAATACCTGTTCGTACAAAAAAGAAGTTTTGCATCTAGCATAGACAGCTCCATAACATAGGTAGTTTGCTATATTCGATGTCATTCTCCTCAACGTTATTTCTACATGTCAACAATGGTGTTAGTAGTTCCCAGAGGGGATGGCTTGCTTTCTAGAAATGTCTATATTCCCAAATTCAAAGAACACATGCAATTTAAATTCAAGACTTAATGAGCATGTCTACCGTATGGAGATGATAGAGCATTTTTTAAAATGCATATATCTATAGAAAATGCAAATTAAAGGCACTATCATAACAATATAAGCAACCCAACATTATTGAAGGAAGCAAAAGAAAGAACGTGTGGAACTCTAGACACCAAAATTGAAAGTGTAGCAAGTCCAAAATATTTCAGCTGAATTACTAATAGTGTATATGACCTTCAAGCATCCTGCAACATATTGCATTTGGTGGATTTGATATTGGCCATGTATTGACAAAGCACCATCTGCTAGAAGTTGAAGAAAAATAGTTGCTGCGGCAATATTTGAAGTAAACCTATGTTACCAAGCTGACTTCAAGAAGTAAAAATTCTGACCGACCCATTTTGAGAGGCCACTAGTTTTGATACCTTCAGCCAATGCAAAACCTGACAGAATGGTCTACGATTTCTCAGAACACAGCAGCAATAGATTTCGATAGAAGGATTGTGTCCCAATGGAGTTGCTTGCAGCCACCCCCAATCCATAAGCTTTGCACCAAGGCTGCGCTTGTTTGGTATAATGAGGAGTAACGTTGTCACGAAAACTTGTAGCTTTAATAAACAACTTTTAACTCTCTATGCATGTCAAAAATGATATAAAATACGCAAAAGAACTACCAAACTATATGACATTCATTTTCTACGAAGTATCTTGAGTATATGGATTGACATGTGGAGAAATTCATTTGTGACTTGACAACCTTGAGTAGCAAAAAGTTCACATGTTACTCCTAGTTCATATTGCATGACTATCGATATTTCCTTCTATCACTTTTCTCTTTTCAGTCGTGGTTTTAGGCAACATAGCTAATTGGTAAGTTAACTATAAGGAAACCTATTTGTTGTAAGCCATGAGCATATTTTACTCCGAGAAGTTCCAACCTTTTCTTTTTCAAAGAAGTCTACATCTCCATCTCCATCTCCATCTCCATCTCCATCTCCATTTCTATCTCCATCTCCATCTCCGTTTCTATCTGGCAGAGGTTCCTTGTCTTTATTTCTTTGTGTAACAGCGGGTTCAACTGGCCACGGATGGTGCATACATAAATAATGGTTGGAAGTTTGCTCTTCCCTCTTCATCTTTCACGTTTGTGATAGACACCTGATAGTATTTTCATGATCTTCTTTATCCACATCCTCAGCCTTATGCTATTTCGCAGCTAATTTGAATAACCCCTTTAGATTGTAACCATTTTATCCACATCCTCAGCCTTATGCTATTTCGCAGCTAATTTGAATAACCCCTTTAGATTGTAACCATTGGCCCTCAATTTCGTTGGATGATGCAATTCATAACATGGCCAGCAATGCACCGCTCACAAACAACTACCCTTGTTCTATTCTAGACAATCACAGTGCGGGCAAACACACCAATATCTGGACCCACATATGAAGACTAATGTGACAAAGTGGCCTTGTCTGCTATAACCTAAAGCCAAGATTGCAACCAAGCAAATTCGTTTGCTTGTCTTCAAGCTAAGATGCCGCCAACTCATAACAGAAAGACGACTTTTATATGCAAGTGAAAAAGAATCTAATGCAGAATGATAAATATAATCCTTTGCTTAGCTTAATAACTTGGGGAATTGTTCACAAATTCACCAACCATTGGATCCCATCAATAAAAGAAATATATAAAAATCCAACCCTTGCAATGGTCTTCAAACCCTACAAACGTCCCTAAACGTAGATGAAAATCTTGATCTTTTGAATTTACCGCGGCTTCTTCACCATTTTGAAACCGACGGCGTAGGCGAAAATCTTGGTCTTTTCAATTTACACCGCTTCTTCACTATTTTGAACTGCATTGAACGTCTGTTCTTAAGCACACTATCTTGGGAAAGTAGCATCTCTTGAATTCAGAATGAAATCACTGAATTTAAGACAAAACAAAACAAAACAAAAGAGCCAAATCTCAATTGTAGAACATACTTGATCCATCTTTGAATTACCACATTTAAATCGGGGTAAAAGGCCAATATTTTTGTGCCTTTTTTTGTATACTTGGATAATCCTCTGATAAAAAAGTGAACTTGTACGTTTGTTTTTCGATCTTTTATAACTGCTATGGTCCAGTTCCTGTAACTTGTACCTGTTGTGAAATCTTTCACTATTCTTTCCATCAAACTTGCAACGTTTTAAGACTTTGAATGTTAGCATAACCCTCTGAACTTTCACATAATGTTTTGTCCTAAGCAGAATCCATCTTCAATCTCCACATAGTCCACTACTGTCCATAGTCCATCTAAATCTGCAGTAAAAATAACTGTAGCACATGCGCAGATGGTGAGCTTTTCTGTGATGGCCTCAGAAATATTTGACGTCTCTCCAAATGACATGGCTACATCAAATCAAGGTAGCCTAAATAAATAAGCATGTACTCATGATCCACCGCATTTTTTTTTTATGAAAAAGTTTATAGAACCTTCTTAACGGCAAGTTGGGAAGACAATGGAGCACCTCTGATTGTGATACCTGGAGAGGCAAGGGTAGCATACCTCCATCAGTAACTCTGGATCATCGACACTTCCCTCTCCTTCCAGGTCACATCCATGAAGCTCCAGCTGCAACAAACTATGATACAGTGTAAGAACTGCAAAGCTAGAGACCACAATTTAATATGCCCGTGGTATTACATAGATCAATATAACGCAGTGCCATAAACAATAACTATGTCCACTCATCTACAATATTTACTCTAAAATATCTAAAAATAGACCAACAAAGGTGTACGGATATGTAGCTCTCGACCGAGGCTTTAATAGTGTCCGATATGCCCCGATAACATCTTGGACATGTAGCTCAGGACGAGGCTTTAATAGTATCGATATGCCCCGATAACATCGCAGACGGATCTGGCTGAATAATTTTGCTCTCTCTACACATAAAATTATCACCTTAATAATGGCAAGCATAAACGTAATCATAAACAACGCCATGAAAATACTACATGCTAACGAGAGGAAATAAAAAATGGGAAGCACCTTGGAAATGGGAAGTTTCTTACCGCGATCCTTATAAGCGTTTCTCCAAATCTTTGATATCTATATCAAATTCCTTTTCTGAATGAAAGGGAATTTAAGCGAAAGCATAGTGTCCAAAATCATGACGTTTAATCCACTATAGCACATATATAACTTCATGAGAACTGATCCAATAAATCTCAAAAGGTAGCCCTTGCTATCTATCTTGTCAAACGTTTTATGTAGGCGAAAGTAGGTCATTTATTTAGTGGTAAAGCTATTGATCAAATGCATCTTAAGTAAACGCCTTTCATGGAATGGCATTAACATTGCCGCATCTATGATCGTAAAACGTTCGAGGAAGTTGCTAAAAGGTGCACATCTTCCATGCATTCTACATATATAAGATACTTTTATTTCAGTCCACAAAGTTTAAACCAGAGCATTCAAAAACTTACGGGCCAAGAAGCTCGAAAAAAGTCGATTTAAAGAGTCGGTGGTTGAATAGCCTTGCAAGACGAAACGAGGCGAAAAAACCCCAATAGATGCGAGTCACGGGGAGCATTACAATTCCGCATACTTGTTTTTCCTCTCTCTTCAAATTTGACATAAATCTTGCAGCTCTTTGCCATGAACTTGCCGAGGAAGAATTTTACGATAACCCGCAATTTATCAAGCGAGTTCTTGATTTTGTTTTTCAAAACGACTATGGAAGAAACGGCTCATTTATGCCCTTCACAAGAACGGCTATGGCAAAACGGCTCTGCCGAAAACAATCTTCGCGGACTCTTCAAAGAGATAAAAAAGCCGACTCCATAAGAGATAAAAAAAGCCGAGTTTTCCATTGCTTTGACAGAACGGCGATGGCATAACCGGCTCTGCTCTACCCTTCAAAACGATTATGGGAAGAACGACTACGCTATGCCCTTCAAAAACGATTATGGCAAGAATGGCTCATGTCGAAACAATCTTTGGGGACTCTTCAAAGATCAAATCGGTGAAGGCGGGACATATTATTGAGAGAAAGTGGGGTCTTTTGCGGGTTTTTGAAGACTCAACACACAATCGAGTACGTGGAGGTGCTATCTGAGGGAAGCGGGGGAGCTTCGAAAATTGGAGGATGAATTAGAACGGGGGGAGAGGTGTAGAAATGGCTTCCCTATCAATGGCGTCGGAAATGGAGCTGCCACTAGCGGTTGTGCCTCCACCACTATTGCCTAGGTGCGGGGGTCATGTTGCTTGCGAGGATTTAGGCTCGTTCCCATTGAAACAACCGGATTTCGAAATATCCATGAACTCCATACCCTAACGAATATAAAACTGGATCTGCATCTTGCAAAGCAGTTTTGACATAAATCTTGCAGCTCTTTGCCATGAACTTGCCGAGGAAGAATTTTCTGATAACCCGCAATTTATCAACTGAGTTCTTGATTTTGTTAGAACCACATTTAGCTCCGCATAACCTACACGATCTGCAACGAACTGCAATAATCCAACAAAAACAGGAACAGAGCTTTGGCGATGAAGCTTTATGCCATTTAATAGGTGTCCGGTTAGCCGATTTCGTGAGTGGCTGTTTAGCGACAAAAGCTACCTGGCATTTACAGCCTATAATCGGTTTTTAGCAGTCATCAACATATTCTGAGTATATTCCAGCATATACTCAGGATATGCCACAACCCCATACAAACAAGGATTTGCCCCCCTATGGGCAACCCAAAAATTGTCCCAACCATTGCAATAGTTAGGAACTAAGGAACAATCTTCATGTTATAGCCGTTGAGTAATTAATATAATGTACCAATAGTTAATTGCAATTAAATGCAATTAGTGGAAAGGATGAAACAATTGTACATGCTACAAGATATACTTCTAGATATACTTATACTCAACAACACAACTTGCATGACATTGATGTCCCTTACGTACTACCTTTGGAAATCTCATGCCGGTAAATTTTTCCTGGGATACATTATGCGATCTCTCAAAAAATGCCTACCATTCCTTCATAAGGATAATAATCGATTTTTTTGCCTACCCATTATTTTAAGAATGGAGATGCTTTCTGTGCTAACTTCTAAATCTAAAAAAACACAACTTTCTCTTGATGCCAACTTTGCAATAAATCATTTGCCTTCTAAATAGCAGCCCACGACTTGGACATTGCATTCATTACAAGGTTTCTCAATTTGCCATGCACTACAATTTGATTTAAATCAATCTTATTTGGTGATTCTTTATCTTTCGTGCAAGAATTACACTAAGAACACATCATAACGTAACATATTGTTGTTAAAGCCCGGCAACGCCACTACTAAGCATTAATCATATTTTAGACAATAATATTACATAGATAAGGTTTTAATTATCATTCATAAGAATTGGACACATGCTTCCTATTCTCTTCCTTGGGTTTTACATTACCTTTAGAAGTATATACCTGAGATACACCTAAATGTATATGGATTTAATTTATTTATTTTACAAGGACCCTCAATGTCGTACATCTAGCCTTGGAAGGAATTACATCCTTACCACGATTTAGTTAACATATTAAATAAGCATTACCTTGGAACCCTGCATGATCCCTGCTGGACTCCTTTAATGCATGCAATTAAATTAAGTACCTTAAGGTAATATTCCCATATTAACATTATAGTAGTATTGGATCTATTGCTTCCAATGGTATTATATTTAACTAATTGTTCTATGATAACTTTACAGCCTTTATGATATGTTGTCACACGATTATCGAGGCAATACTTATAATTTAGAAGTGTTTTAATTATTTATCATATGGCTAGGGTTTATATCATCAAATCCAAGTGTTGAACGTGTGACTCTCGCTGGCCACTTGGTTGGTGACGTATCAATCTTACATATATATACTTTACAGTTGCTATACTTATAATAAGATAGACAAATTCTTATTATATTTACCAAGATCCTGAAGGTTACTTAAATGCCTTTGGAAGGAATTACATCCTTAGGAAGGTTTAACTAATAAGATTTTATATAATTATTATCTTGCTTTATCTTAATACTAAGATATCTATAAAGGACAAAACTATCTGTGCATTTATTATGAGCATATAATTTATCAACAAGACATTAAAGCTTATGATACATGCCCTTATGGAGTGATATCATTGCCTTGCACAATATTATACTTAAGATTATATAATTTATATGGTTTTAAGGGTTTCACATCCCTGAATAATTTAACTAAGAGCTAGGCTAATAGCTCATTCCTGTGCAGGCAATTGATCATGGCGTAAGGAAATTATGCTTTTCCCATCATGCATTCTATCTACATTTAGATGCAAAGCCTCTTCCCACCTTAGTTTTCGCACCTGTTAAGGCTAGAATACATCCCCCCATTGAGCCGGTGTCGACTAATTTGGAGATGACTTGGTCGTTGCATTGCTTCCATTAATTCGTCCCCCACTTTGGTGCAGTTGACTACCACGTTGGTCTTGCATGCTGAAGGTCACATGGACATTAAAGCATCTGTCCATCTTATAGTCCATCTGCTTTGGCTACTTGCGAAAGGGACTCAATTCTAAGGATCGACTAATTTGATGGTGATTCAACCCCTGAGATGTAGGTAGGTTCAGTCCTAAGATTAAGCCCCCACTTTCTTCATAAGAAAATGGTCCTACACCTCTCCGATGATGCTATCCAATGCATCATATCCCCTCAATTGATGTTGTCATAACATCTCAGCTATTCTATCTACCTTAAGAGGTTATGTGCTTCTTACCTAACGCATTAATTTGCAAGCCTTAGATAACATATTTAACCATCTATCCATCATCCTAAGCGATGGGTTACCGAATTATTTAGAACAATTCTAAACCACAAGGTTTTGTCATCATGATAATTCCTTTTCCTATGTGGTTAATATACTTCTTATTTTAGATGTACCTTTCATGTACTATTCAATTATTTATATTCTAGAGATTCCTCCTTTCTTAGTTATTTACTCTCTTGAAATATTCCTATCAATTGAATTGATGTCATCATAACAAGTTGGCCGCACTTGTTAGATTACTTCTTTTCATTTGGTTGGATTATTCCTTGGAGATACTAGCTTTATACATGGTCAACAAGTATCCTAATAATGATTCCTTCTTAGCGAGGTGATCAATCTCACCAAGTGGTTTGGATGTCTGTTAACAATCGCGTATAAGCCACTCCTACGCATTTCCTTCCCAATCGTTGACGCTTAGCTCAACTTGGGGCAATCCTTTCACGAGAATATCTAGAAATGCTTTCCAATCCCATTATGGATGTTATCATCCATAAGCCTCTCCTACTCGACTATATGATCGTAGCTCCTCAATCTTGCTAGCAGCTCATCCACTCGTTGCTTTCTTGAAGCAGCAAGGTAACGTTCTTTCGAATTGCTCGAGACTCCGGGCTCCTCCTCGATGTAGAGGTCAACATTCTTCATTAGAGGCCTCCCATTGCTGGTGGCTTTGATGGCGTAGTTGACCACTTGAAATCTTCTATGTCACTTCCCTAAAAACTGAAGGTGGTTTCGTTGAAAAACATCCTCCATGTTGATTTCTTCATCTTGGCAGCTAAAGGATGGCTCTAGATACGATATTGTTGTGCCAACTCCATCACCATCTCTCACTTCAAGTCCTTCTCTTGTCGGTAGCATGTTGCCAGACGAGTGTTGAGGCTATTGATTTCTTCACCCCTTTGAATTGCCCGCTCTTCCTTTTGAGATGTTACACTATGGGGGATAACAAAGGGGAATATATATACAAGGCATATAGCTTACACAGTTACAAATACTACTAAAGCTATTAGGTTCCCTTGGTACCTCGAGTTGCACACGTACTCCATGGCAGTGTTGTCGATATTCCTCCAGTGCGCTGGTGTTGAAGATCTATATCCTCCTATCTTGGTATTTACTCTCTTTGATATGTTTGAGCTCTCCAATTTCTCCTGGCTATGGCACAACACATTTTTACTTCATCTCTAACTAGGGGTGTGACGGATGTTGATGCTTCGACATTCCGGTCTGCTTCTTAATCTGGTTCTTGGGCAATAATTGTTTCCCCTTCACAATGTCTGAAGATCTTTGGAGGCGCCTCTTGAAGTTGTGCGCAATTCCTTTGGCTAGACTCCTAAGGAGTTGTTCTTTTCATTAGTTGCCCTTCGAATCGCTGCTCCTTGGGTTCGCCAAGTTGCATGCGAGTTGCCGTAGCTTGATGAGGTTTCTAGTTGAATCATCGATTCTTCAGTTCGGTTTGCCTAGTCGCTTCTCCATCGAGATTGCAATCTTAGTTGTTGGATCCCCTCGATTTGGTGGCTTAGACGTTGTTGCGTTCTAAGGTGCTATGTTGCCTTCTAGTCT
Source organism: Isoetes taiwanensis (assembly GCA_021234155.1). NCBI lineage: Eukaryota > Viridiplantae > Streptophyta > Lycopodiopsida > Isoetales > Isoetaceae > Isoetes > Isoetes taiwanensis. The sequence continues at coordinate 2,217,613 of JAJEKV010000052.1, forward strand.
CGTGGTACCTTATAATTGCACTTGATCACGCTCCACAATTTTGAACCTCATGTGTGTGTGTGTGTGTGTGTGTGTGTGTGTGTGTGTGTGTGTGTGTGTGTGTGTGTGTGTGTGTGTGTGTGTGTGTGTGTGTGTGTGTGTGTGTGTGTGTGTGTGTGTGTGTGTGTGTTTTGAGTGCTAGATGGTTCATTTATTAATTTATTATAATTAAATACATATAGAGATGGAAAAAAAATGCCCCAAAGGGCATGAGCAATTGCTCTCACATTGGGCACTAGGCCCGCATTCACCCCATTAACTCCTCGATTTCCATTAGATTGGGGACTAGGCCCTCATTCACACCTTTTAATCCTCAGCTGGAAAGGATGTAAATCTTCCACCATCACACATCCAAGAACATCTGAAGTATGAGTAGAACCTCTGAACCGTGCCAGATGGATCGAAAGCAATGTCGTAGTCTCGACCCCATTTCCTGAAGTGGGCTATAGCCATAAGGGCAACATCATGATTAAACACATTCTTGATTTTTTGCACAGATATCTCTTCTCCATTCATGGCAACTGCACATCTATTCTTCCAAACAGCCCAGAGGACAGTGCAGATGACGGAATAGCCAACCTTATCCTTGTCCAGCATCATAATAGCTGGCTATTGTAGCTGGTTGTAATCGATCTGGAGGATAGGGGCAGCACATTCCTATAAGGCCTAAATTTTCGGGTAGAAGAACATATGGCCGATCTCTTCCACATTGCCACATTCCAAAGGGCATCTTGTCTCATCCATGATTTTCCTTCGAAGCAGCCGGGTTTTGGTGGCTAGGCCACTTCGCCAAGTGAGCCACATAAACATCTGTATCTTCTTTGCACAGTGTGATTGCCAGCAATTCTTCAGCTGATTTGCATAGTCAAACCTAGATAGATTAATTATGGAAGACACCGCAGAAGATCATCATTGGATAGAGCTTTGTATATTGTGCTCACAGAGTATAAATTCTTGTTGTTTAGCAACCAGATTTCCTCATGTCTTTCAATTCCTGATAGCATACTAGTCCGGCTTATTATTTTATTGTAAACCATTTTGTCTGAGCAATTTCCCTCAATCATTGCCTTGACCTTAGTCCATGATCACCAGCAATTTCATTCCATATTCCACAGGTCCTTTAGGGAAGATAATCCATCCGGCACATTCCCATTTTCTAAAAAACCTTGGGTATTGCAGAGCTAAAGGGTAATCCTCCTGGATACTGACTATTGGGCTCCAAAAGATTGAGAGGTTCCCTGAATGCCATGTGGCTTGTGCTGGTCTAAAAACATCCTTAACTTCCATCCAAGCTTCTAGGATTTTATGCATAATTGGGGAAGTACCAGGTGCTATCTTGAAATCATTAAAGCATGCAGATTTGCAGGACAGTGACAGAGATGACTTAGAAATGGGGCTTGCTTTGCCAAGCCAGTGCCTAATAAATTGAGATCCAAAGTCTGCCTCCTGGTTAAGAGCATTTTATACCAACTTGGAGATAAGAGCTTGGGAGTGTGTTAACAGATCCTTGCTGCCTAATCCTTTAGGTTTATATACTTCTGAGCATGCTATTTTAGGTAGGCCCTGCCAGACAAACCCTCTTATAAATTGTTCCATGTGCTGGTACACATATTTGGGAGCTAGCAACACTGAAGACACGTATATAAGCGAACTGTTGAGTACACAATTAGCTATTGTGATCCATCCTGCTATTAAAAGGCCCTTACTTGACCATAAATTTATTCTTTTTTTTTTTCAGCTTATCCAGAAAGGCGTTCCATATACCTGGAGGCAACTGGAGGGTGCCAGGGGTAACCCTAGTAGTTTAGTTGTTTCCCCTTTTTTAATGATGTGCATTCCATAATCCAAAATCTTTCTAAGAGGTTGAACCTCATGTTGCGTCTACGGAGCTCGTGGAAGTACTAACTATTCTCCAGCTTCCAGTTTGTGGCCTTTATCCTTCAATACATGTGTGTCTCCCTAGCGAGTAAAGCCTCATGGCTCTCCTCCTTGATTGCTTTGCTGTCGTGGATGATGGATCCTCATATCTATTTAGCTTGACCCTTGAGTTGACGAAGTTTCTGTCCTAGATCTAGTCTCGTTCTTGAATTACCTGGCTATTGTCTTGAACTCTCTTCTTGCCGAAGGTGTTTCGGTTGCTATCCTTGTCATTAAGGTGTCGAATGCTTCTATCTTGGGCATTGAGATCCCTCGTGTCGGAGATACGTTTGGCTTCTCCTCTTCTAATTGTTGGTAGGAGTATTTGATGAAGTTATTGCCTAGTTGTTGAAGGCATATCTCATCACCGTGGTACCTTTCATAAGTGCATCTTCTTTTAACACGCGTGCCACAAGCATCACCATATATCACCACAAGATAGGATTATAGTCGTCGAGATGTTGCCTTCTCAGTTGGATCGTTGATGTCGGGTCGTCCCGAAGAAGTTCTCGAGGCTTGAGATCGTGGCCGCAGTTTCTGAGGATGTCTGGCCGTTCCTCCTATTGTGGAGGACACTCATGTCATAAGGCCATCAAGTGTTGCCACTGCTATAAGAGGTAGAGTTGTGTCTCGAAGATGTCGTCATGCAAAACCTAGATGATGCAGCGCTAGTGATCTTGACATGACTGGCATTGTCTCTCATCCTGACATTGTGCTGGACGAGTGGTCTTCTACCTGAGGTCGCTTTCCGAAGCGTTTGGAGTCGAAGCTTTGCTTGGGCTCTGGTCGTTTCTCCCTCGTACTTATTCCATTCGAAAACTTGACCTTGGGCTATAGTTGTGCTTCTTTGTTTTATCCTTTTGCAGTCGGAGTGATGGAGACTCTCGATCCAAACGCTAAACCCCTAAAACATGACTCTAAACTCATGTTTCTATACTATATGTATGAGTCCCCGAGATATACAATAGACATATACATGCTTACATTGGGATTTCGATTCATTCACTTTTCCAATTTATATAAGAGAATATACTTAAATGTTTATTTTCCTTTAGGATTTCTCCTCCTCCTATCGTATTTGATTCTTCGGTTTTGCTACATATTCCTCATTCTGGTTGACTCCAGGTTGAGGTGCTGCTGCTATAGTTGACCATGTCTGACCTAAGCTCATCGTTCCAAGTTGCGAAGAATATTCCTCGGCGTGACCCCTTGAATGGAAAATGCTCCTCCTTAATGTGTTTACCTGTCGTGTGGAGTGCAGTGACCGCTCAACGTCCCTACATGCGGTGTGTCGTTGCAAGGTTGAAGATGTGTAGTGCAATTTATCGCTTGAGCATAGCGAGCTCGGATGTGACTGAATGCTGGACATTGTTGCAGTGTGTAACATTTGTCTTCCATGGTGCCTTGCTGACAATACTGATATAGTTTATCCTCGCACGCCTCTCAAACCCATTTGCCTACATCAATTTGGAGGCGATGTGCACCTGTGCAATATCAATCTGCGCTTTTTTAGTGGCACATGTACACATAGGTTAGTGCGGGCCCCGCGTAAGGATGGAGTTGGCTTGGAGCTGGAGTTGTGATGTCTTAACCTGTCTTAGGATACTAATATCCCAAAGCTTGCTGAGGAAGCAAGTATCAAGGTACTGTTGCAAAAGAATTTGTGCGGATTTTACCCCAAGTGCCTGAGCTAGAAAGGCTTTCTCTACCTGCTCCAGTTGATTCCAAGTGGCTAGGGATACAGCCGGGCCCCAGACTTTGACCCCGTACAAAAGAACAGGTTCCAACAAAACCCTAAACAAGTGGAAGAGATAAGCCCAATCATATATCTCTACCTTGTAGCTATATGGTTGTGTGAGCAAAGACATGGAAATATATTTATGTTCTACATGGTGTAATACTGGCGTACGTGCCACCATACTTGACATGTAATCGTGCTGTGGCAATATAGTATACGTATTTATACCCTATAATATATTGGAACATCACATGTATGTATGTATGAAACGAGTTTTAGGAATTAAATTGAATTGAATTTACTTTTATCGAACCTAGACCATAAGGTCTATGGGACCCAATACAAGAAAATGCAAATAAACCCATTACCATCTAGAATTTAAAAAACCCTTGCCCTAAAGGGTTTTCAAGGTAAAAATCTTACCAGTAATAAGCCCATTGATAATATACATCATGTTGATGCATGACATATTTGAGCTCGCATGTCGAGAACCTCAAAGATATAGGATGATAATGACATTACTAGGTGTTGCAAGAGCACTCGTAGCAACCGATTAGGTCTAAATCAAGTGACATACCATGCTCAATAATAATTGCAAATGTTGGGCAAATATGAAGACTGTGGCATTCATCTTCAATGACTCCCATTTAGCAACATTGACATCACATATTTTCACGCTCCTCACGGGCCCATCTGCATGTTTCAATTATGAGATGCGCACCATTGTGATGGACAAATATGATAACATGGATTGCTGTGGACCACGGGCAAGTGTGGGATTACTTTGGCTTTTGTAGTGTGCTGTCCTAACCATTTCCAAAGCACTGGCATCACATAGCTTACCTTTGCTTGTAGAAATATGATGTAAAAAGTACTGCCTACCTATTTATCTAGGAAACCTTTTATCTTGCCAATCCGAGTTTTAGAGATACATGTAAAAATACTACCCATCTATCTATCCTATTTATTTATCTTCAAATAAAGGAGGCGAATATCAAGATCCAACCATCCCCAGACGTTAGATCTTATAGGTTTAAAATGTAAAACAATTGTCAAAGAAGATTACCATGATAATCTCCTGGAACAATCTAGATCGTTGATGTTGAGATGTGTGGCTGGGATGGGACCCCTGATTTAAGAGGAGGTTAACCCACCCCTCAAGGGGATTATGGCAAATAACCCTCGAGGCCGGGAGGCTGAGAGGGTTGTTGCCATAATCCCCGGGAGGGGAGGGTTGACCTCCCTTAAACCGAGGTGGGAGCAAGTTCTTAAAAAAGCTTGTTCTGCCGTTGTTACCAGTTTGTTGTTTCTGGCAATTCCTTTGTATTTGGCTTCTTTTTTTACTTTCAAAATGCTGCATTGAATGGACCACCATCTCTGGATCTATGTAGTTGCAACAGCCTTACTGCCAGGTGGGTTTAGACTCCTTAGCATCCTGTTTGGGTTCAAGCCTGTGGTCCGAGTTTCCCCTGAAACGAAATGAAGAAGATGATTTTGGAAGGATATGAAGCGGTCGCAAAGAAAAAGTGCTCCAGATCTACAAAATCAAACAACTGGAGCTCCCTTTGCTGGGCTTTTGCATTTATGCAGCATAATCTGCCCTGCATTCTTTTTCCAACCACATCCGACCTCTGTAAACGACTTCGAGCTTATTCTACTCCGATACCATAGCCATAACCATAGTTTTTTTGGCATGGCTTTGGTCCCTGATTGAACAACCATTTCTAAGGGGCATTTTGCCGATTCTTTTCACAGGCCTTGAAGAGCAAAAGGCCCATTCTATTCTTTGGAAAAACATGGTTCAAAACAGGGCACTTATGCAGCAACAGATATGCCGAAACAGATATGCCGGAACATAGCTTGAAACAGAGCTATGCCAGAATCTGCGACAATATTGTTGAAAAGAATATTCGCGAGATTATCAGGATAATCACTGGAATATTCTTTTAAAGCAAATATTCTGATGATTATGGAAAATAACCTTACCTTGATCCAACGGTCGACAACGGTCAGATTGATAGAACTTGCAAGGACCGCGGTTTAAGGGGCTTTCCCAGATCGTTATGCCCAATAATCCCTTCATCTAAACCACAGTTAAACCTGTTATATCTAGAGTTAAAACTCGTTTAGAGACCTCTACCTCGCAAGTATGAACGAGTTTTAGGGTTTAGTATGAGTATGGCAGTAGCAGTTTGCAGCTTCAACATTCCGATCCCCTATGATCGTCATCTTCTTTATTGTAGTAAACAAACTTTTCTCCACGTTCGTTGCACGCAATCTAGCTGCTGCTCTGAATTTGAAGCTGTTTCGATTAATTTGCCACATCCACAAACTCCAAAATCATTTGATGAAGAGGAGCCCGTTCTACAAGATGAGCTTTCTCATGTAGCCAAAGAAGCAGAAGTGCTGAAAATTGCTTCTCGATTGCGTAAATGCAAAAGCCTAAAGTCTCTGTCAGAAGGTAAGCGAATTCATGAGCATATTGTGAAAATTGGGCTAGAAAAAGATAGGTTCTTAGGAAATTTACTTATTCAAATGTATGGCAAGTGTGGATCTGTGAAAGATGCATATGCTGTCTTTGATAAGTTACCTGAAAAGAACTGTTTTTCTTGGAATATGATGATTGGAACTTATGGTCAGAATGGCCAAGTGAAAGAAGCCAGAGAATTGTTCGAAGAAATGCCAGAAAAGGATGTCGTCTCCTGGAACTCAGTGATTTCTGCTTATATCCAGGTGGGACAGCTCCAGGAAGCTATTGAACTTTTTGAAGCAATGCCTGAAAGGAGTGTCGTCTCATGGACATCTGTGATTGTGGCATATGCCAAGCAGGGGCAAATTAAGGAGGCACGCAGCCTCTTTGATAATATGCCTCAACGAAATGTCGTGACTTGGACAGCTATGGTTGATGCTTATGTGCAGCTAGGGGAGCTTGCAGAAGCCAGGCATTTGTTTGAGGAGATGCCCACGCGAAATGTTGTATCATGGACTGCAATGATTTCGGGTTATTCACAGCAGGGTCAGATGGATGAGGCCCTCCGCTTGTTTCTTGAAATGCCTCAACGAAATGTCTTCTCATGGACTGCCATGATTGGTGGATATGCACAGCATGGACATCCAGAAAAAGCCCTTGACCTTTTTCAGCAAATGAAGCGAACTGGCTTGAAACCTGACAGGGTCAGCTTCATCAGCGTCCTTGATGCATGTGCAGCTAAAGCAGATATAGTCGAGGGGAAGAAAATTCATAACAGTATTATAGGCAAAAAGTTAGAGCATGATATTGTTGTGCAGACTGCGCTCATTGATATGTATGCTAAATGTGGTAGCCTGTGCGATGCTCAAGCAGTTTTTAAGAAAATGAATCATAAGAATTTGGTATCTTGGAATGCCTTAATTACAGCATATGCAGAGCATGGCTGTAGCAAGGAAGCCCTTGAGAGCCTACAAATAATGCAGTCAGAAGGCCAGATTCCCAACCAGTCCACTCTTAGTAGCATACTCTCAGCCTGTAACCATGGGGGCTTGGTGGAGGATGGCTGTCACTTGGCTTTATCTGTGAGTATGTCACATCACATTACTCCAGCATTGGACCATTTTAACAGCATAATTGATATTTCTGGACGGATGGGCTGGCTTGATTATGCAGAGGAATTGATCAATAATATGCCATACCATCCAAATGCCATATCATTGACCACTTTAATAAGCTCATGTAGAATATATTCTGATATGAAATTCTGTAGGCGTGCTGCAAACTTGGTCTTTGAATTGTGTCCGGGTATTTCTTCACCATATGTATGTTATGTTGTCGAGCATATACATGGAAGCAGGCCTGTGGGATGAGGCAGAAATTGTGAACAAGATGATGGAAAACAGAGGCATGAAAGGCTGCAGCTATGTTGACGAGGAGAATGACTACTTTATGGACCATGTTGATAAGTTGGAAGAGGAGTATGTATCAGGCGTTCCATAATAAGGGCCAAATTGAAGTTTCCTTTGTAACCTGCATGATATGTGAAAATGACTCGGAAATGGCAGCTTGGAATGCTTTAATTACAATATATGGCTGTAGCAAGGAAGCCCTTCAGGGCCTGCAAGTAATGCACTCAGAACGCCAGATTCTCAACCAGCCCACTCTTGGCAGCTTCTCTTACCTTGTAACCATGGAGAGGATTCCCAATCAGTCCACTGTTAGCAGCATTCTCTTAACTTGTAACCAGGGAGAGGATGGCTGTCACTTGGCCGCGCATCACATTATGCCAGTATTGGCAATTTCAACAGCATAACTGATAATTCTGGATAAATGCGCTGGCTTGATTATGCAGAGAAATTGATCATTAATATGCCATATCATGCCAATGTCATATCATTGACCACTTTAGTAAGCTCGTGTAGAATCTGTTCTGATGTATGAAGTTCTGTAGGCATTAGTGTTTCAATTGTGTCCAGATATTTCTTCTCTATACGTTCCGTTCTCGAGCACACAAGATGACAGAAAACAAAGGCCTGAGAGGTGCGACTATGAGGGAGAATAATGTGGAAGAGGAGTCTTCCATAATAGAAGGAAACTTGAGGTTTCCTGCTGGCAAATATTTTACTATTTTGGTCTGTATTGTATAGCTGGGCTTTAGTTTAGTAACTCTGATCAACAACGTTTAAGATCATTTGCAACAAAATGGAAATGCCATGGCTGCATGGAAAAAGGCAGAGAAAGGCGTATTCTCTAGCAGATGGGCAGTTACCTGCTTGACAATCAACTTACTGCAAGCTTTCTCAAAGTGTTTGTGAAAATATGCAAATTAGCCCTGCAAGACAAGGTGCACGAAACATACTGGCAGGTAATTGCTTGCTGAATTCCACCATCTTTTCTCACGTTGGTTACTTTAAAAGCGGCGCTGCTCAAATGCCATGACAATCTTATGAGTCAATGAGTAAATTCGCTGTACTTTCAGGTCCATTCTTTGTGAGCTATAATAGGAAATTCTAATCAGCAAGAACAAGGAGATGGAACACACTAGAGATTTATTAGGATTTGGTTCAATGTTGTAAACAACCATCGTAATGTGTTCAGCAAAGGTTGGGTTGTATGTGGAAAGGAAATTGCTATATACGGTTTTCTTTTTAAGGAACTAGGCTCAATATTTTTGGAATTAGGGCAGCGCCTTGTGTTTTGCTATTCTTTTTTCTGAAATCGGCTGGAGCGGCATAGCCAAGCTTCAATATCAGGATTTTGATCACTACAAACTGTGGCAACATGAGAGGATGATGCTGCAACAAATCCTCCATCCCTGAAAATCTCATCTGCGGGATCTGACTGAGCAGCTGCTGGCGTAATGGCGTTGATGCAATGGAAGTGCAGCCCAATATTAATTTGGTGAAGGCGGGGTTTGCAGTACCAGAGCTGAAGCCATAATCTCCAACAACATCCACAGGTTTGAGGATGTTATATTTATTATTTTGTTGCACTTGCTTGGTTCTAGGATCTAGTGGAATAATGCATATATTTGCTCTGAGTTGATTAAAGTTTTTGCAGTTGTGTTGAACTGGCTATCGATCTATGCATTTGTGTGAATTTATGCTTTGTAGCTGGGTAAATGGGAGTAAATGAATGCATCTAACTCAAATTTGTGTTTCCTTAATATTATGGCTATTGAAGCTTGGTTTGCAGCAGTGAATGGATTGTATATGACCACCAGCTGGTGTCATGTTCTGTATGAACTGTGATTCATGCTACAATGACTTGTGAATCGTTCTGGCATATATGCTATGGTAGGACAGATGTGCGTAGCATTTGGATGCAGATAAATACATTTGGTTGAAAGTTTTGTGAACATTCTAGGAAATTGTGAACTCAATGACAATTCATCTGCAATTACAGAAAGCAGGTATGTGGAATTGTAACTTGCTTCTGGCGACTGGAGAAGTAGGGAATGTCCTGACCTTGTTTACTTCTTAAACTTGAGGCAGATATCCAAGAGGCTAATTGCAGTAGTTGCAGTCCATAAAAACAGATGTGCGTGAATATTTTCATTGATCTAAGCACCAACAATGCCAGCCTAGAACAGCTAAATACGTTTCAAAAGGAGCCTATGCAAAAAGTTTACATGCATGGCTGCTGCAATCAGTAGTAGCATTAGCATTAGCATTGTTAATCAACTGCTGCAATCGATAGTAGTAGCAGCAATTGGATTGCTAATCAATAACTGAATAAATATTGTTTGATCGAGATGGTGGGTCTTCTTTACTTTGTACCTTCTTAATTGTGAATCACTCAATCTATTGTTAAACTGCCCAAGGCTCAAATTTTTTGTCATGAGATTTGGTACAGTCAACAACTTGCATGAGCATCATCACCATGAGGTGCATTTAACATGCATTGGAAGATGAATCTTAGAGATGACTTTGACAAGAATAAAATTCAAATTGAATACATTAGTTGTTCTTGGCAAAATATGCTTATGTAAATAAGTTTCTTGTCCTCTTAAAAAGCACAATTTAACATAGTATTAACAAGTAACTTTAGGAAGAAACTTGAGATTATCAAACCAAGTTATTGTGGAGATATGTGGATATCAAGATGTGAGCACTATTGCAAGAATCATAATTTGACTTGTAGTTTAAGGAATTCGTTAGAAGATGGAGACCATTAGGTAGGATCTTACTCACACTTCCATGATCATCATCACATATAGGCCAATACATTAATCTCTAAGATTCCCATATCATAAAAGTAGAATGTAAGTGCTAATGTTGCTAGATAAGCGAGCTGTTTATGTATTTGTGAATGAACCAAAAGAATGCAATGGCGCAAAGAGACATGATAGAATCCACAAGAAATTGTCTAGCATATGTAGAGGATTACCAAGAAAAAGATGGAATGAAGCCAAAGATCCTTGATACATGCGGTTATTTATAATCCTTGTTAAATGGTGCACTCGACACACTTGGATGGTTTGGGTTGTTCAAAACTGGAAGCATGCACGATTTTACAAATAACCTTGAGAATAACATTGCATGTGGTTAATTGAGCGCTTGCAAATGCCAACTTTTGAGAAAGCTTGTTTTATGCCACATGGGTATCCTACCCTTAAGTCATAAAAATGTAAGATGACGGCATAAGAAGCAAGTAACAACTCTCAATTGACCCACAACATTATTAGCAACACCTACGAAAGCATGGTAAAACGTCAAAAACAAGATAGTGAAAGATGCTCAAATGCCATCAAGCCCATTATCAAGTTCCTTGACTATTATACTACCACAAATGAAGTGATATAGTTTTGAACCTTGTTTTTTATTATTATTATTTTATTATTATTATTATTATTATATTATTATTATTATTATTATTATTATTATGGATTGCATCAAGTTTTTGAGTAGAATAACTTATCTTGAGTTTGTTATACCAAGTTACAAATGTGAGTGATTTTTTATCATGGAGATGGAGCTCGAGTTCATTGCCAATTAGGATTGTTAGATTTTAAAAAGAAGGTGCAAAAAAAAAGGAAAAAAAAAGAAAAAAAAAATAGTGGCATTTCTAGCATATTTAGTTTGTCTTTGTGTCCCATAAGATGCTCTTACAATTATTTTGACTTGCATGTATAGTTGTCTGATACGAATGAAGTTAAACTCCAAGTTGTATCTACAAAACAATCATCGGAAGTAAAATAAATAAACCTAAATCCTTTCCTTAAGGGCAAAGCTTATCAACCAAACCGAGGCTATCCTAAGCAAAGAGGAGAGATGGATATGGAGCAAGCGGAGGGGGTCCACTGTGAATGGGTTATTGGAATTATGGCAAATACTATGTAAATGTTCTTCCTAGGTCACCTAATAATATAAAGGGGCATAGGATAACGTAAGCATTTGGATGTGAGGAACCATTGATATTTATGGAAGGGTCGAGGCACTATTATTGGGATAGTTATTGGTTGGGAAAAGATCATAGATAATGTCCCATATGATAAGTCATACAATCTAATTAAGGAGATATTTTGAAAAAAAGGCAAGTTGCATGCTAAAAAAGGCTAAAATTCAGAGAGAGATCTATAAATGACCCGAAACTTGGTTGGACATATCTCCATAACCCGGCTCCGATTAGGCGACCATTAGCTCGTTGGCATCGTCACAGATCTAGTTTTACGAATTAGTGGCGCATTAAAATACTTCATCCAGGACGAGAGAGTAATAGCGAAGGTGACAAAGGGTCCTGAGATCAACGCCATAAGCGACATCACGGATCTGCAATTGTTTCTATGATGTGTGGCTACTTGGAGTAGCTAGATTGGCTTGGAAGGCCAATAGGCGGATGCTAAAGCTTTGTATACTGCCATAACGCTTGTGTTTTTGCATAACTTGATGGATGGTTAATAGTCTTTGCCATATCAATTGTGCATGAATAAACTTTTCTTTAGTCAGGTGTTCTATTATTTCATTATGGTTCTATGATTACGTATTTTTGCAACTTCCCAAATATACATGAATTGTATCAGAATCTGTGAGATTGGGTAGAAAGGCTTAAGGAAATAATTTAGCACTAGAAAGAATCCTCAATCTAGCAAATCCTGGAAATTTATGGAATGTTTGGGCTTAGAATAGGCTTTGGGATCACAAAGGATGGAAGGATTCTCAATTCATCAATGGCACAAAATTGACCTAGAAACAAAGAATAAAGAGAGCAGATAATTGTTGGAGTGGATCATTTCTTTGGAACCGTTTGCATTAGATGGGTTGGTGGTAGATGAATTTGAGATCTAAATGATCAATATATAAACCCTGTGATTCGTCCACAAATTACTATGTGACTTATTTTGTCGAGGAGGTTGATCGGGATGGATCCACTACTCTGGAATGTTGCTACTATCATTTGTTTCATATTATCGTTTGTTTTGAACCATTGAGCATAGGAATATTCCATAAGTGATTCCAAATGGAGATGCCTTGGTGATCCCATGACCACTTGATGGGGATTAAATTGCCATTTCCATGTCGGCATATGATTTAAATTATGGTATCAATTTAATAATCTCAGTACAAACCATCTTTGAAAACATTTGGTGACTAGCCAAGTGCTTGGTTGCCCCGGGAATCACTAGCCAAGTATATGCCCATACTTAATTGAACAAATTAAACTTCAAGCTTAGGAAATTGAACTCTCCTACCATGGGCAATTCTAGCAAACTTGAGAAGTTTTAATGATGCTCAAGTCAACAATTTTGAGGCACAACGAACTGCCGGATTAAATAAACCTAATTGACAGAATGAGGACCAAACAAGTGGAAAGAAACATCAAATCCCGGATGAAGCGGATGAAACAAAATAGAATAGAGGGAAAAAAAGGCAATAGCTGACTCTGCACCCCTCGTGTCAACTATATATTTTGTATTCATATGGTCATCACACTATCCACGTTATCTGATGGTAGAGTTGGGCGAAGCAGTACTTGGACTTGGGTTAAACTTGGACTACGGGATTGTAATATATATTGAATTATACTCACATTGTATTAGGAAATAACAACGTGTCTTTGCCAAAGATAGAAGAGGAATGAGAATAGGATTATTATCTAATATGTGAAGACTAAAGTCATTCTGAAGTCACGGAGAGGAACAAGACTAAGGTTAGAAAGCAGAACTATGAATGGAGCGAGGTACAAACTTCGGGGATCCGGGACAAGGAACTACATGAGGGAGGCGGGATCTAAAACTGGAAACATCAATATATAAAGGCATCTTGGAGATTAGAATCATAGCTCAAGCTTGAGGCTATAACTCTGATGGAGTGCAAGAATAGGAACAAGAGCAAGATCATGCACAAGAACATAATTAAGACAAATCATAGAAGAAATAAAAACATGAGTGGGGATTAGGGCAGTAGGAATTGGAATGGAATTAGAAGCTGGATTTTGGCAGGAACTGAAATGAAAAGTGGGGATGGATCAAGAGCTAAAAGCGGAATCATGAACCCGGATCCCGAAACTACTAAAATGACCCTCTCGAGCACTTGCCTCTATTTGGCATAATGCTTTAATCTATTCTATCTTTTGCATTTTATCCTCTCAAATCACCTCTATCCATGATAATCAAGAGATGAAGAATAAAGAAACTTAGATAAGGGTTCATTTTAAAGTGGCAATCTCACATAAAAACAAGAGGGAATATTTGAAAATTTACTAGACAATATGAAAAATGAATATGATATGATACAATAGCAAAGAGCATGGCGAGCAAGAACACAAACGAGAGCTAGAAGGCTCAAAAGGCTGAACCATAAATAATTGTGTTGATAAGTGAACATCTCCATACATAATGCAATAATGCATCAACTCCAATAGTGTATGACCACTACCTAGGATATGGCTACTTAGCAAGCATGTGGAATGCCATTAACTTAGGTCTTGAGAATGACACCCATATATAGAAGACATTGACATAGCTTTTTAACTCATAGTAGTAATGCAATAGAAAGAGTTGACGACTTGCAATGAAAGAGGTCTTGGGAAAAGAGTTGAGGACTTGCAACAAAAATTCATAAGTTCAAACCTTGCAGTAGCATCATTCTTTACCGGATGGTGTAAAATAAATGCATTCTACATATATGATGATCATTATATGTAAGTCCATATATGTTAATATTCTCATGAGTTAATCCACAACATTCTCTTGGGCCAATGGTAACACAGGGGGAATGTTTGGTGAAAAGGCTCAATTAGTATCATTACCATTTTGGGTATCGTTTGCAAAGAGAGATGATGAAGCTTTATTGTTTTAATCTTACAATTGGATGAAGCTTCAAAGCCTAAGTGTTCTTTTGGTGCTGTGCCAAAAATAGCTTTAGATCTTTTATTGAAGGCTGTCCATATTTATATTAAAAAGTATTAGAAAATTTTACAAAAGACTTTTTCAGGGAAGTATAATGGAAAGGTAAAAAATTATTATACTGATCATAGAGTAGCAAAGTCACGAGAGAACTTGAAAAGAGGGGTGATCTAATGGACTGATCGAGATTCATGTTTACGCACTTCCTTGCCTTTCCTTTGAATATAGCGTAATCTGATAAATGCACATACATGCTTACTTTAGCCATGTTGTATCGCCCACTTTAGTCTTTAGCTAGAGGCAATGATTCCCCATAGGACATTGAGGTTACAGTCCCGCGGTAACAATCGTGGGTGCAATTATTTTCCCACGTGATCTGAAGTGTTGGCGCTTCAAAGAGTTTATCCATTAATTATTGGTGTTGGCCTTGACTTTTTTCCATTTAGAGCTTCCTTGTCGGCAAAATAGATTATTTGTGTCAGACCCAAATCACCCATTTGAATCAGTTAATATCATACAATACACCTTAATGATTCCTTGGGGGAATAATTTCACAATTAAAGATGAAAACATTTATTCCTTTTCCAAATTCTCCAAAGGAGGATGTAAATCCTCCGATCAATGGGTTAGAGGCATGAAGAATTATCTCATTGAGGGCTACCAAGTTAAAGCCAAAAAGATATCAGGAGCCGGCTCAATATCCATTCGACCATAAGCAAAACACAGAAAAGATGATTCTCATCTTCCATAGCGATAAACACATGCAAAATATCAGAATTTGTCATGGATAATGCAATCTCTTACAATTGGTTGCCCGGCCTTTATGCGAGGGCGCCATATAAAGGCTTTGATCTTTGGATAGGCAGGGCTCTCCATGAATTGATTCAATTCCTTCTAGCGGTATTAGAGGGAGACACCCCCATTTCAAATGGATAGTAATCCCACTGTTTACTCTTCAGGAATCTATATACCAATTTTGGAATATCAATTTTACCCTTATTCTTCCGGGGGAGTCTAAAGAGTTTGACCGGTACCCTGCACAATAATATTAGTAATTGCCTCATATATAATAATTTAGTGTGATGATCTTCTTCAACAAGGACAAAGTTATGGAAGGAGATGATTCCATTGTTGTCGAAGAGATCCCTTTCCATAATTTAGCACCTTTCGGGAAAATGGCAAGCAAGGC
This sequence comes from Isoetes taiwanensis, assembly GCA_021234155.1. Taxonomy (NCBI): domain Eukaryota; kingdom Viridiplantae; phylum Streptophyta; class Lycopodiopsida; order Isoetales; family Isoetaceae; genus Isoetes; species Isoetes taiwanensis. Next base: position 2,233,313 of record JAJEKV010000052.1, read on the forward strand.
ACATATTGGGATTGTCAAGGATAAGGGCTAGATTCGAGGAAAATTGAGCTGCTCCATTTGAAAGCCCTTTCTCCCATGTGTACATATTCGACCTCGAGCCATGCTTTTATCCACTTTTTGATAATACACAGGTGTTAGGGGGACAGAGCGGGAAATAAATCAAATGAGAGAGCTCCATCTGAGAGATCTCGACCATATGGATGACATTTGTTGATATAGTGTCTAACCAAGAGATAGGATGTATGATCTTATCATGGCAAGCTCACATGTGAGAATATTTGGCTGACTAAGGCCAATCCACATTTTTTAATATTCATGGTGCCAAGTCCCCCTTCCTTTTAGGTTTCGACATTCTTCCATGAACCTGAGTGCAGCATCTCCTATTAATCCCAAGCAATGAACACATCAATAATACTCACGAAGTTTGTTAAAAACCTTTTTGGGTGCGGGGATGAGAAGTTGATAAACCTGAAAAGGAGATCAC